>SDVV010009526.1:0-16665 GCA_016164225.1 Gammarus roeselii | reverse complement strand
TCGGAGTTTAATAGAGTGTGTGAGAGGAGGAATTTCCGAGTTAACGTAGGTAAAAGTAAAGTGATGAGATGCTCGAGGAATGTCGTTGCGCACAGATTTAGTGTCCTCCTAAATGAAGAGTTATTGGAGGAAGTTCAGTGTTTGAAGTATCTAGCTCTCATGTGGGGAAGACTGAACTTCTGGAAACTGAGGTGCAGTCGCGAGTGAAGGAGGGATGTAAAGTGTTGGGCGCACTGAAGAGTGTAATGAGCTGTAGGACGTTGGGGATGGAAGCAAAGCGAGGGTTGTATGAGTGTGTAGCTGTCCTAACTGTGCTCTACGCAGCTGAGATTTAGATGATGAGAGAAAAAGAGAGAAGAAGGTTAAATGTTTACGAGATGAAATGTTTAAGGGGCATGGCTGGAGTGACGCTGAGGAACAGGATCAATAACGACGTTGATCGAATTAGAACGGGGATGATGAAGAAGTTGAGGACAGATTAGATTGGTGTGTTCTAAGATGGTTCAGGAACATGGTGCGTATGAATGATGGGAGATTGGTATAGAGAGTGATGAAGACGGAGGTGAGTAGACGCAGGCCTAGAGGTAAACCGAAGTTTGGGTTGATAGATGGTGTGCATTAGGCGTTAGTAAGGAGAAACTTGAGTGTGGAGCGAGAGAGCGCACAAAGAATAGGCGTAAGTGGCGAATAGTTGTGAATGTCTGATATTTTGACACCACTGCCCTGATGTGCTTCTTGCCCTTGACATCACGTTGAGGAACGGGATGGTTGTGGGTGGAGGGGGAGCGGTAATCCATGAGGCGGCCGAGCAAAACCAATCACACTGTCGGGCCCTGCTGCTGACACTGACCTTGGACTACACTCACGACCCAGGGTGTGTGCTGCGGAGACTTCGGCCGGACTCTTTAGCGCAAAAGGGCCAAGTTGTGTGAGTGTGAGTGTATGAGAGGAGTGTGTGGTGCGATGTACCGTCGACCACCCTCCTTTCAGGAGCAATCAACCTAGTGACTATATCAGTAGCTGTATGTATTTATACATAAGAGTGGTTTCCAAAATTTCATATGGTATAGTTTTTTTATATTGTTCTAAGAAACACCGTACCCGACAACTTTTTACATAATTTTGAGCAGCAATCTTGTCCATCATGAATAGCTGGGAAGCCTGTATGTTTTCTGTAGAATTTGAGATTCAAACTTTGTAAACACGATGTGTATAGTTACCACGGAGTGATTATTTATTACGTATTCCTACCTTAATCCTGTTTTACATAATCCTAAAGGCCTACTAGTTCCACCACATTTCAATTCTTGTATGGTGCCTCGACCTCCCACCCTGCTAAACGTTTATGTGTGGCCCCCTCGACGCTACTGCCACCACATTTCTAGTCGTCCCGTAATGCCTCAAATGCCTGTCTGCAAACATGCTGCGGGGCTAAACGCCCGACCTGCTAAACATACAGTTTGGCCAGACGTCCGCCCTGTTAAATTTATACTGTGGCCCAATGGACCCACTAGTGCCACTTCATTCCTTGTCTTGCAGTGTTACCTGGAACACACACACTGTTAAACAGATAGTGATGACCACTAGGCCAACAAGGGCCATTACATTCTGAGTCTGGCTGTGATTCCTCGAAAGCTCAGCCTTAGTGAACAGGCAGAGTGAACTAACGTCCGACGCGCTACTCGTACAGTTTGGCCAACTCCCGCCCTGCTGAACACCTTGCGTGGACTAACGTTAGACGTGCTACACGTTGTTTGGCCAACTCCCGCCCTGCTAAACACCTTGCGTGGACTAACGTTCGACGTGCTACACATAGTTTGGCCAAACTCCCGCCCTGCTAAACACCTTGCGTGGTTAAATGCATGCCTCGTCAAACATATAGTGTGACCAAACATCTGCTCCGCCAAACATATATTGTGGCCATATCGCATCCATCGCTTGACTAACTAGAACAATTATTATTGACTTTCGAGGTTATCCTCTCGATTTGGTTATGGTTAAATCTGCTTAATAGTGCCTCTCTGTCGCTCTTCGTAGATAAGGCACACACGAGGACTTTTTTGCAGTAATATTAACATGTTCATTTTGTTGCTTCAACCAAAGTTTGGTCGCTGATATCTAATGTTTTTCTGAGTGCATCAATTGTTATACTTCCCTTTGCACTGTCTACTAACCACTTATTATAAGTGCTTCAAAAGTCTGTGCATGAAAAATAAATTTACTTCCAAGCACGAATGTATCAGCAATTCACTTCTGACAGTTCGAGGTTTATACTTTTTCTTCCGTTTCTCATTTCCTATTTCTTCGTAGAATGGATCAACTTTTGGTGGTGAGTGTCAACGGAAAAATTATTTGTTGTATATTAACCCGTAAACACATGCTAGCATTAAATCATTCAGCACGTGTAAGTGTTTCATTGGATACAGTGTAACAAAAAAATTACCGCATTAGATGGATAGCATTTAGAATAAAATTAATTTTTTCTCGTTCACATATTTCCAAATATAGACATAAAATCCAATCCGAATCCGGTTAAAAGTAGGTTATTATAACATGACTGTTTGACACACTGTATGGATTACCGTCCCACCAACCAATACATTACAATGCTGTTATGAGTTGGGCTGCGGTGGGCGAGTGGATAGCGAATCTAAGCTGCAGTGTCAGCCTCTGATGTGGCAGGTTGAGTGTTCAAACCATAGCAACTCATCGTGGCCTTGTAGGTGGGGAAACTGGGCCTTCCCTAATGCTACTCTCCAGTTTATGAGGAAACGGAAATACATCTAGTCAACTGTATTCCACGGCTTCACAAACGAGGATATTTTTCCATTTCGCGCTGCCCGACGAGGGTCGTTTGTCTCCGGCGCCGGCACCGCCGCCGTTTCTTTCAGCCTCGCCCCTCAAACGAGGCTTGTTTACGCTGCTCTAATTAGGACCAAGCAGTGTTTGGACTGCCCACTCCAAAAATGGGATCAAAGAGCCTGGCATCGCACAGCAGCGCTGCTGCCGCCCACTGCGCTCCCAGCGGCAGGTGCTGGCAATAAAAGGCCTAACTTATATTTATAATTACGTGTATAAAGTATTTATATAATGACTGTAGCTAGTTTTAAATATTGTAGATTGTGTATGTATTCTATGGAAAGAGTTAAAAAAATTGTTCTATTCCCAGAAATTTGTGCATCCTTACAACTCGTATATGTATTATGACTCTTACCACTCGTATACGTATTATGACCTTTACCACAGATATATGTATTTTGACCTTTATCACTCATACATGAATTATGACCCTTACCACTCCTAAATGCATTATGACCGATACCGCTCATATATGCATTATGACCCTTACCACTCATATATGTATTATAACCTTTACCACTCTTATGTGTGTTATGACCCTCACAACTCATATATGTATTAAAACCCTTACAACTCATATATGTCCAACGACCCTTTTCACTCCTTTATGTATTATGACTTTGCCACTCATATAAGTATTATGAGCCTTACCGCTAATATATGTATTTGACCCTTACCACTCATAAATGCATTATGACCCATACCACTCATATATGCATTATGACCCTTACCACTCATATATATATCATGAACTTTACCACTCCTACATTTTTTGTGACCTCTACCACTATTATGCATATTATAACCCTTACCAATCATATATGTATCATGCAGCTCCACTACAAAATTATGGTTCGAAATAAATCAGTTCATAAGGCAACTAAACGAAATACCATAATTTTTGCATTGCCAATAATTGCGTAGGACAACATATGCACGACGCATCTTTTCTGTAACCCAACATTTACTTGTTTTTCTCATGTACTAGAAAGTTTTGTTCCATTGTGACACACCACGCGCGTTACACCACTTTCTCCTCCATTCCTGTCAAGTCATCTTTGGACACTGTTTGATGAACGATCTAACAATTCCGTCATTAAACACCACTCATTCTAAAACTGGTCGATCTGAGATATACTTCCAACTCCGGCTGTTAGTTGTGCCCTCAGACCTGCCCGAGAGTGACGCATAAGAGAGTTTAGACGAACACTTTGTGTTGCCTGATCCGACAGTCGGGACCAGGCGAGGGCTTGTTTCACGCGGCACGGAATAGAAGTAATGCATAAATTTGCACTTTACCGAGATGTGAAACGACAGGTTATTCGTTATATGACAGGAGAACTGATAGCGTGGAGACCCTCGGGAGGGGGACGGGAAGGATAAAAATATTTATTTGCAGAGAAAAGAGGGGTTTTGGAAGAGGACCGAGACAAGCTCTCAGAAACCGTGTGTCGCTCCCAGTGCGTTTTGAAGGGGACGACACGAATTAGATCAGTTTCATTTACTTTTCTCACTTACTACTGCGTGATGACAGCACCAAAGACTTCACTGCTGAACAACTGTTGTGAATTTCTCCTAGGAAATTATCGAGAGGAACACAGCGGTAATTTGGTCGAGAGTATCGAAACGGTTATAAAAGAAAATAATAGAAAAAGGTGGTTGATTTCCTCAGGAATGAGAAAAAAAACTATTGCTATTGTGGTGTTAACGTCACAACATCACCAAACAAGAATTCCCGACAGATCTATTTCGAATAGGTTCAAATGTATAAAAGAAAAGTATCAATATTTTTTTCTGTAAAACGTTACCACGTAAAAGAAATTCGTTATCACCGGCTATTGAGGAACACATCAAAAGTACAATCATATCACCATCCATAATACTATTTTCATATCACCATCCCTGATGCTACATTCATATCACCATCCATAATACTTTATTCATATCACCATCCCTGATACTACATTCATATCACCATCCCTAATACTACATTCATATCACCATCCCTGATACCACATTCATATCACCATCCATAATACTAGATTCATATCACCATCCCTGATACTACATTCATATCACCATCCATAATACTACATTCATATCACCATCCCTGATACTACATTCATATCATATCCATAATACTTCATTAATATCACCATCCCTGATACTACATTCATATCACCATCCATAATACTACATTTATATCATCATCCCTGATACTACATTCATATTACCAACTATAATACTACATTCATATCACCATCCTTGATACTACATTCATATCACCATCCATAATACTACATTCATATCACCATCCCTGGTACTACATTCATATCATCATCTATAATACTACATTAATATCACCATCACTGATACTACATTCATATCACCATCCACAATACTACATTTCTATCACCATCCATAATACTACATTCATATCACCATCCATAATACTACATTCATATCACCATCCCTGATACTACATTAATATCGCCATCCCTGATACTACATTCATATCACCATCCATAATACTACATTCATATCACCATCCATAATACTATATTCATATCACCATCCCTAATACTACATTCATATCATCATCCATAATATTACATTAATATTACCATATTTGATACTAAATTCATATCACCATCCATTATACTACATTCATATCACCATCCATAATACTACATTCATATCGCCATCCCTGATACTACATTCATATCACCATCCATAATACTACATTCATATCACCATCCATAATACAACATTTATATCATCATCCCTGATACTACATTCATATCTCTATCTATAATACTACATTCATATCACCATCCCTGATACTACATTCATATCACCATCTATAATACTACATTCATATCACCATCCCTGATACTACATTCATATCACCATCCATGCACACTCGGTTATCGGATGTTCAGAATTTATTCCGTGTGGCTCATTCCCCTGCTTTGATCTGCCAATGGTTTTATTGTTGCTCAGTTTAATCGATTTTGCAGGATAAACTATCAGTGTTTTAGGCCAGGTTAATATAGAAATAGATGTGTTTGTATCATTAGAGATTTGGTTCTCCCCTATATTAATTCATGACATTGACGGGTTCGCGGTGCACCAAACTTTCCGAAATGGTAGGCGTGGAGGGAGGGAGTGTCTCAATCGTTATATGAGAGTCTGTTAAGACTGCCCTCCTTGTGACCATGTATTTTGTCAGTGAGATATTCAAGGCAAGCTTTGTTAAGTTGACTCTACCTGGACAATCGTTTGTTAATATCGGTCCCTGATAATGAACATCTCTTTTCGATTACTTTTGGACAAATAATTTGTGTAAATAGTTCCCGGTGTCTTTGACATCAATACAATTCCGTATAAGAAAAGGCTATGGAAGGTTATTAAAGACCATTCCAGACAAAATTTGGATGTATTGAAAAATAAAATTGCCAGCTTATCTATCGTTGCACATTTGGACTTCCGTGCTAAAGTTCATCTGTTTCACCAGAATTTAAACAAAACTTACGATGAACGCTGTCTAGTTAGAAGCAAATTAATATATAGGAATATGTATCTTAAACCCTACATAACAGATGCTGTCATAACTTCTATCAATCGTGAACATGAACTGTATTAGGAATCGTGTCGGGTTGTTGTAACTCAGAAAACGTATAAGTAATATAGAAATATGCTGGCTATCACTCCTAGGCGAGACGAGGTACTGTTGTTTAGAGATAGATTTGAAAGTTGTCAGGGTGATGCAATAAAGACATGGAAATTTTTCAATTACCTTTTGAAAAATAAATCTAAGTACACTTTGATTCGTGAAATTATCCATAGGGGACACTCACTTGTTACTGCAGCCGAGGTTTCAGAGATTATAAAGTCTCCTATGAACAAACTTTGCTCAACAAACTTGTACCAGTATGCATATTCAAAATTACTTGTCATTGTGTCTGCCAGCATATTGTCGATTTATATAATGATTCTTTGTCTTCGGGTATTTTTCTAGATCATCTCGAGATTGCGAGGGTACTCCCAATTTGTAAGGCCTGCGATAGTGATTCTCTTGCCGATTACCGTCCTATTTCAACTTGGCCAACCTTGGAGAAGATATTTGAAAAGTTCGTGTTTGTTAAAATTCATTTTTTCTTGTACGTGAACAATATTCTCTGCTCCCATCAACTTGGATTTAGAGCAGGTGCTGGAATCGCATATGCAATTGTTCAGTTTACGGAACTTGCGTAGAATTGCCGTGAGAACAAGAAGTCTTTGGCAGCTGTATTCCTCGATTTCAGTATGGCGCTCAACACGGCGCAGGTTATGTTCGGTAAGCTGAGTCACAATGGAGTGCCGGGTCTCCTGCACGATTGGCTTAGGTCATATTTGTAAATAGATTACTGTAGATTTCTTTAGGTACCGGTGTAACTTCTGATTAAAAAATTATTGGTTTAGGTGCGCCGCAGAGGTAAAATTTTGGGTCATTGCTGTTGTCAGTATACATCAATGACATGTCACGCTCATCAGAAAGAGTACTGTTTATTCATCTTGCCGATGACATCACGATCTTCTGTTAACATAAGATCGACTCTCCCTCAACATTGTTAAACTAGCTTCACGTTCTTCTCAATTTGACCCCACCTTATGATGTACCTCAACAAATTAGGGATATAAACATTGCAAGACAAACAAAGGCCAAATTTGTGGATATAAATATTGGTTGTAAGCTCAATTGCAAGAATCACATTGATAGTCGGTGTAACCAGGGTACACCAACAATACAGGGGGAAACGGATAATTTATTACGTGACGTCAAAATCATGTGGTCTGACGTCATGACCCAGCCCTGCCTGCCCGTTACGTCACTGGAGCAACACAGCGAATATTGGCTTATCCAGGCTAGTCATTTTAGGCTCGAAACTTTTGACCATTCAAGTAGTTTATTTTTATTTAATATATTTAAACAAGTCTTCATCTCGAATTACATATCTCCAATACTTTATATTGGTCACAATTTTTGAGCCAACACTAACCAATTGATAAGAACCAATCAGTTTATAAAGGTAAGAAAACAAGTTTTCTCGGATGGCTGTAGGGACAAGCTGGAACTTTATTCACTTTTCGTGCGTGTTTCTTGGGTAAATACTTTGTTGTTTTACTTTTTGTACATCGGACAGTGGAGATGATTATAAAAATATGGAGATCAGAGGTATTCTTTGACGAAACAAGACGTCTTTTATGCGTTTTCCGAAGAAAGTGTCATCAAAATGAGCCGAACACATCAGCGCGTTGTTCGAATTAAAGGCATGCTGACGGCCTTTAGCCAGCAGCCACTGTTTTCTCATGGCGTCAAATTATGGAAACCTAAGAAACAAAACTCTTTCTCTTTAAAGACAACCTCAGGCATGATGAAATTAGTCGGTTTAAGAGTTGAAGCCACAAATAAATAACGGAACACCGAATGGCCGTTTTGGCACCAGGGACACCAAACAAGCAATCACGCGGTTGCTGCCACAGGTAAAAATCGTTGTAATAAAATTAACATCATAATTAGCAGCAGGTGATAATTTATCCAGTTTGCCCTGTAGTGTTAGTGTACCCTGGGTGTAACAGCCTGTCAAAATGGTTAGACATAATGCATCGCATACCGCTCCGTTAGTTTTGAAAAATATTATACCTAATCTATAATATTCAATTCTTCGTCCACACTTGACGTACCATCTGGGGAAAGTCAAGTCTCGATAACAGAGCTAGGATTAGAAGATTGCAAAATAGGGGGCTTATGTTGACCTTTGAAAGTGGTTTCGTGCACTTCACAATGTTACAGCTAATATTAGACGCTCTACACCAGTCAGCAAAAATATTTATTGCGTTACATTCTGGATTGTATCCCAGATCACCGATATTGCACAAGATTTGTGGGTTGCGGAAAAAAAATCCACAAATTCAATGACAGACAGAGTTTCGTTTGTTGTATAATGCTGTAAAGACTTGGAATGCCATTCCTGCGGCACTCTGAGACACTGTTCCAGTTGGTAGACTCAAACGGGAACTTAAAACTCAGTTGCTGATGAGTTGTAGTTGTAGTTGTAGTTGTAGTTGTTGCTTTACTTTTCCACCGGAGTCCCAACGCGAAGTTAATGTAGACTCCCCCGCAGGGCAATTTAAGAGCAGCAAAGTAGGTGCAGCGTAGATTACAAGCAGTTTCAACGCAGATTCCAAGTAGTTCCAACATATATACAGAATAAGTGCAACACAGACACAGAGTAGATCTAACACAGGTACAAAGTAGGTTCAACGTAGATACAGAGTAGGTTTAACGCATAGTTACCGAGTAGGTTCAACGTAGACACAGAGGAGGTTCAACGCAGAAACCGAGTAGGTCCCTGCTCTAACTATTTTTTTTCCCTCAAGCATTTTGGGGTTGGAGTGGGGTGGCAGAGGTGCCCCGGGTCCCAAAAGAGCCCGACAAATCCCGGAAGGTCCCACGGGTCCTCCGAGCTCCCTGGGTCCCCTTGTCTCAGCTCATCTCGGCTTGTCTCGAATCACCTCGGGCAGTCTCGGCTCGTCGCACGACCAACTCGACTCGCCTCAACATGCTTCGACTGTTCTCGACGCACCTCGACCTGCCTCGACGCTACCCTCGCCCACTGCGCCAGCAATCCGTGGACTGCAATGGTCAAATGTTCTACTCAAGCATTTCACATATATACATTTTTCTGTAAATGGGTTTCACAGCGTGGGGAGGGAGAACCAGGGGTGCCAGCGTTCAGAAGGGCCTCAAACGGGTCCCAAAGTTTCTCAAGGGGGTCCCTAAGGGTCTGAAATGTGTCGCAAAGGGCCCAGAAGGGTCCAAGTGGATCCCCCAGAATACTCTTAGTCTTCCAAGTCCCCCGGGCTCCCGAAACCCCCGGGTCCCTCAAGTCCCGCGGGTCCCGCGAGTATACCCCACTCCCGGATCTATGATCAACGTAAACATTATTTCACCATTTAGCCATCAAAACACCTAGCTGTGCTTCGAGCATTTATTAGGCGCCCAGAGAGAGAGCAAATTCTCCCACCGTAGGTTGGACTAGACTAACTAACACACCCCATAGTCCACCTAGGGCCCCGGCGGGCGTCTAACCATACATAATTCTATAGTCAATACAAAATAGATCACCATGAAAAAGAGCAGAGAAAAATAGTAGAGCCCAAGTGAGAAAAAATATAAAAAAATACTAAATTAAAGTGTTAATGATCTATAAAATTAATAATCATCCATCCACCCCAAATGCTGATGAGTTAATTAATTAGTGCTGCTGGTTAGACTAGGATTGCTTCCTTCAATTTGTAATTCATTAGTTATTTTTCTTCATATTACAAAGATTCGGTCGTTATTCGCACAGTGCATTCTATTTTTTTTAAGTTTTGTTAATCGCCATAATGATCAGAGTTTTACAAATCATCCGACCTGATACATGTGCTTCGTGAGGCTGCTTGTGTCAGTTGCACACACCTGCCCTACAAACCTCAACTATTGGAGGTCATAGGATAGGCTGTCATTTTTATCTACCTGTATTGTACGTTTCTTTTCAGTAGAGTTAAGGGAGCTAGAGTTAAACACCGCAACAGCAATAACGAGTTGGTAGATTCAAGCGGGAACTAAAACTCTTACCTGACTCCACCATTTCTCTCTAAACGCCATGTTAGTCAATAGTTATTCATCTAACGACTCAATTGCTTACTGAAACATTAAACAAGCAAAACAAAAACCGGTCAAAGACCCGTACCTCTGGCAGCTTTACGACCCAGCAGCTGGCAACTGCAATACGAACTATGATTTACTGCACGTCGTTCATTTATTCGGAGTTTGGAGGTAAGGCAGCCACTAGCTACTGCAGTCCTTTCTTAACGGAGCAGATATCAGGTGTCTCCAGAGACTAAGATAAAAAATGTTACTTCAGTTGCCCTTAAACATTTCAAAGTAGCTTTTATTGTAAAAGTCCCTGTTGCAATGCAGTATCCAGAACAAGATTCAATTTATAATTCAGTTTGAAAATGAAAAGGAAATTTCACATGAGAATGATACAAATACTAAGAACCATTTCGCTGTAGTCTATTATAGAACAAAAATATACGTGCATCATTTCCATATTTCCACCATCAATTATAATAGTGAATGACGAATCAAAGCTCATTTACCTCAATTGCAAGGGAAAGCAAAACCATTCGTTGAAATAGACGCAGAAAACTAAGGAGGCCCGTGGCAAGAACGCAGCCCCGTGGCAACAATGTATGAAATGTATTAATTTTGAAGCATAATTTTTCCATTGGTCACAGCACTTCGCAGACGTCTTCCTCCTACACCCCCGCTAAAGGATAGGGGAGTCCTCCGATCTTTTGCTGGCATACAACAAGTGTCGAATGAAAATAAACAAGAGAAAATTCTGTTGACACAGAGGGCTGTTTAAATTTCTTCTCTTGACAAATATTGTTGTTAATTACAGTGTTATTGGTGATTGCTATTAGTGTCAGTGTTTGAATGCTGGTAAAATTTGAATGTTGTTAGAATAGAAGCCTAATTCAAATACCTCGTGAATTACTAGTTTAATATAAATTATGTAAGCTTTAAAAAATTGTCGTGATATGCAATTAAATTCATACCATCGCTATAAATCGTATACAAATAATAACAGCAGCCTAGCCGGAGGATCTCGAACAGTAGAGTCGGCAAGCGGCCGCACTGAAACTAATCGAGAAGTTTGTGTACTCATAACAAGCAGACAGACCCAAGGTTTTGCAAATTTTTCTCGCGGGTCCTCTTCTTCCGAACCTACCGGCAACATTACACCGCAGTGCAGCCACCACGAACGGTTTTGCCACAACGAACGGTCATGTCACGACACAAAAATAGGCCGAGCTTTCCAATATTTTAGTTGCATCATGACATATTTTGCAAGTCACTTAAATGGCTATCCCAACACAAACAAAAACAGAAATGTGTCCATTATTTTGTCAATATGGCAGCGGATATCAAGTATGCGAACTACAATGTCCAAATTTCCACTCTACAGCAAACCATAGACATACTGTCAAATTAATTAGAAGAACTCAACCAAAATATGACTACCATGCTACCCCCCGTCACCACCGCCTCCTTTCATGTCAGGGCTTGCATGTACGCAGATACCATCTACTCCATCCCGTCACCAGAGGAGGTGTATTAGCGACAACGACAGGCAGTCTAAAAGTACTAGGTCTAGAGTGCAACAATAAGTAGGGAAAATTACGGTCGACAACAGCTGCAGGCTCAACAGAGCGGTGGCCGGGTTGGGGTTAGTAATAGAATCAGTAGAGGAGGTAAATGGCGATAACACAGTGAGAAACGCCCTCCAAATGAAGAACTCCCATAACACTCTCAAGTAGGATGAGATTGGCTAAGTGTGTTTTCTAGTTGGTGATAATATCATGAAACATCAGGACAGAAAGTTCAAACAGCGGATGGCGAATAAGAAAGTGCTCTGTTGTCCCGTTGACACTGGAAAAATACACACGAAAAATTATTATTATTACGTGCATTTTTGCCTAGGATGGACGTCACAAACAAGATTCATGACGCGATCAAGTACATCGATCGGGCTGAGGAAAAGGTAGCCAACGACGAAGGACTATGCTATGTAAATACGGAACCTGTTTTTGAAGGAAGACCTGACTATTATTATTATTATTATTATTAGCATCCCAATGCTCGTAGCGCAGGGCAGTTCAGCATTCTACTCCGTACTAAAGTAAAAAAAAAATATTACAACAAGAAATAGTCTACGATGAGCATAGAACGATGACATGGAAACGACGTCACTTAAGAAGTAAACGGAAATACCAAACACGGGATTTGACCGAACAAAATATGGAATTAAAACTCATGCAGCTATAGCTGCCGATCCAGTTCTTTTGTCAGGATTTTGCCTTGGTATACCAAGGCAAAATCCTGACAAAAGAACTGGATCGGGCAGCAGAAGCATTAATGGTAGTGAATCCAGTGACTCTGAGCACAGCTCAAAAGAAGACGTGTCAGTTAAAACGAATAAGCAGACAAACGGATGTTTTATTTGGATATGAGCAGTCAAAAATGCCTAATATGGATCTCCTTTAAGCTACAGTAAAAACGAACTAACATGATATTAATGGAATCAACGAACCGAAGCTGGACATGAATGACTGACATTTTCAGGCGGAAATAGTCATTCAAATACTCAGGACCTTCAGTGTGGACAAGCCTCCTCAGAGCAAAAGGGAAGGGGGTCAATGCTTCATGTCAAATAACGTCTTCGTTCAATACTTCGCAGAGCCATGGGAACAACAACTTATGAAATAACCCAGGTCGACAGAAGGCCCTCTGAAAGGATAACACGTAAAAATATGATAGTATTCCCATAAGAGTCTCTCGATTGGGGACTTCAACCTACCAGACATCAATTGGACCACCCTGGAAGCTGAATTTTAGGGTGGCCGATAGGTACGACTCGTCAATGATTGCAATCAAAAACAGTGCGCGGACACCAAAAAGAACGACCTCATCATGGACAGTCTCTAGTTTGGCCTAACATATAAACTTTGTTTCACCGACAGAAGAACAATTAGTAGAACTGGTAATAGTTAATGAAAAAAATAGCTAATCACCATACTGTTGGATTAAAAAACACAGTAAATTGAACAAACACAGACTTCGGGCATCATTTCGAAGGCAGGAACGCTGGTGAATGCTTTACGTATCTTAGAGATAGGGTGGTACAATCAAGTAAGCAATACATCCGGGAGAGAAAGGTACA
The DNA here is from genome assembly GCA_016164225.1 of Gammarus roeselii. Taxonomy (NCBI): domain Eukaryota; kingdom Metazoa; phylum Arthropoda; class Malacostraca; order Amphipoda; family Gammaridae; genus Gammarus; species Gammarus roeselii. The sequence continues at coordinate 2,986 of SDVV010009526.1, read as the reverse complement.
AATTAACAAACCCTTTTGGTTGAAAAATAAAGTTCAAGGATGATTTGCTTGCCGATAAATGTTGCATTAAGTCATCGAAACTAATCTTACGCAAGAATCAGAACTAGCGCATGAGCGGGCTGGTAAAAACGTGAAGACAGTGTTCAGAAGCACCAAGAGAAGGAAAAAAAGAGGTTGTTAAAATGGTCATATGCAATTCAATAGGGTTCTACGTATATGTGAATAAAAGACGTGTTATACCTGACAGCATTGGCCCCCTACGAAGTAGTGCAGTTTATTTAAACTCATTCGATGCTGACATCTCCCACATATTCAACGATTACTTTGAAACTCTCTTCACATATGAGAATATTAGTAAAATCCCAGAAGTCTAACTGCCTGGGGAAGGACAGCCGCTGATAACTATTCACCTTCTCGTTGATGAAGGTAAGGAGCACATAGAAATCTACAGGACCAGATGATCTGCACCCTAAAATGTTACGGAAACTCTCCGAATTCATAAGCAGTCACTTGACGGAGGGTTCTAACAGGTCTACGAGGACTCGAATCATCCCAGATGATTAGAAAACAAGAAAACATCACAGCCATAGTCAAGAGGGTTGCAGGTAAGGGCCAGTGAACTATAGACCATTCAGTCTCCCATCTGTAGTTGGCAATATTCTAGAAAAATGGATGCAAACATGTATAACATGTCACCTCGAGAGAAACCACCTCATCAAAGAACCATAACACGGCTTCAGAAATAAACTTATCTGCCTGCCCGATTTACTTGAGTTTTTTATTAAAATCATGAACATAGACGACGAAACCTAAACTGTCAACCCAATTTATCTTGACTTTCATAAAGGGTATAAAAAAATCCCTCATGAACGTTTACTGAAAAAGTGGTGGCGCACGATATTACTGGAAACGTGATTAGGTTGCTCCGAAATTGGCTCGTGGGCCGCAAGCAACCGGTCTGTGTTAGCCAAGGAAAGTCAGTGAGCTACAGTACCTACCTGGAGAATTCCAGAACAGTGTTCTTTGGCTGTTTAATCTACACAAATGACACGACACCGGTATCGTTAGCAAGTAATCTAAATTTACCGACGACATTAAACTGTAAAACTCTGGCACATATCGAACAGTTAGCATGATGGTATGACTTTCCAAATTGATATTAATAAACTATTGGGCTGGTCTGGTAAATGGCAAATGAACTTAAAAGTTGAACAAAAGCGCCGCTATGCACATAGAAGTACAGAAAAGATATTCAGCTTTCGTGATGGCATACCAGCATATGATTGAAGATGACCAACAACGAGATCTTGAAAAATTAAAAATCAAAGATCTTGAGTGGGAAAACCTTGTGGAAGCTAGCTACAAGAAAGACATAGCGTCCTTGGCTACATGTCCAGAAATTTCCACTGCAACTGGAACGTGTTCAACAACGAGCAAAAAAAAATTATTCCGGAGCTGAAAAATAAGACATAACCAGCAACGACTCTGTGAACTTGAACTGATATTACTGACTGGAAAGTTTAGTACTTAAAGCTCAACCAATACAAACCTTCAAATACCTGAATTGATTTAGTTGAGTTAGCCCAGAAGACCTTTTGATCGTGATCGTGGAAGATTATAAATACCATGAGTTTAATGTAGCCCCTCACTAAGAAAATGTGATGGAATGACTACTGCCGCCGAAGGTGACGATAACCTCCGTTGAGGCCTTCAGCGGCCGGCAGCCTGAGAATGATGGGAACCACATTCAGGCTGGGCAAGTTATACGGCAAATTTTAAATGATGTATACCCAGAATGGACTCTTCAGCCCGTCTCAGGCCTCCTACTATACCAAATACCTAGGACAAACAAAGTCTAAAGCAAGGCTACCAGCTAGCCTTACACGCCTCACTAGGCTGTTTCGGTCATCGCGAGGCCTAAAGCACGGCTGTTAGCTGGCTTCACACGCCTCAGTTGGCCGCTCGGGTCGTCGTGAGTACCAAAACACGGCTGCCAGCTGGCCTCACACCCCTCAGTTGGCTGTTTGGGTCGTTACGAGACTCAAATTACGACTGTTTCACATTTATCAATTGGCATTTCAGGCCGTCATAAGGCACAAAGTACGGCTGTCAGCTGGCCTGACAGCCTCAGGCGACTGTTCGGGACGTCGTGAGGCCCGGAACAGTTTGCCGTGTTACTGCTGCTATAGACTGAGGGAGAGTAGTGCTCGTGATGGAGGGGGAGGGGTTACGAGGAAGGTGGGGTGGATATCCCCCGCCCTCCACACTGTGGTGAAACCGGCCAAAGAATACTAATGATTGCCTAGACTTGCCGTTCTCTGCTTATTTGTTCCTCACGAGCCGCTGGAAGAAAACTCACCAAAAAGGGGGTCTGTAAGGGGCTCCATGGTCAGCATCTCTCCTTGATGAGTGGTCTGAGTATCATATCATATTTTTAACATATTGATGATGAAATGAGAATCACATATCATTAACAACAGAAGCGACAATATCATCAGTTTATAAGGAATGCATAAAATGATCACGGTGGCCGTGAATTAACTCGTCGAATGATCACGGTGGCCGTGAATTAACTCGTCAAATGATCTCGGTGGCCGTGAATTAACTCACCAAATGATCTCGGCAACCATGAATTAACTCATCAAATTATCTCGGTTTCCGTGAATTAGCTCATCAAATGATCTCGGTAACAGTGAATAAACTTCTCAAATGATCTCGGTGACCGTGAATTTACTCTGCTTCAAATGCTTCGAAGCTCGTCAAAGTTTAACCCTTGATCGAGTCAACTTCTTTAGGAAGTTATGTTTCAAGAAGCAACAATAGGAAAGTTGTCCCCTTCAAAAAATTGCAACGGAAATTTTATAATTAAAATAAAGAGTTTCTCGGTATAACACTCTAAGAGGACTATTTTCAGCATATGATTGAAGGCTACCGTTTACAATATTTTTGTCAAGCCTGTTTGATCATATTCATGCTTGGAAATGTG
>SDVV010009525.1:0-16665 GCA_016164225.1 Gammarus roeselii | reverse complement strand
ATCTAGCTTCCTCCTCACAAACATCTCGCCAATCTCCCTCCTCTTTACATCACTCGTACTACAGCCATGCACATTCAGCGACCCTAACAATAGGGTTTGGAGAGGCGTGTGCCTCTCTTCCCCCCGCTCGTCTTGCCGTCTTCGAGGAGAGGTTTTTACAGAGAACGGGATTCCTAGCCCCTTCGCTCCGCCCCGTTTTGTCGTCTCCAACACGCTGGGGATTGCGGTAGCCGATTCTACTCCCGGCTACGGGGCGCCCCTTTAGTCGCCTTTTACGACACGCGGTGGATACGGTAGCACGATTCTAAGGCCCCGGCTACAAGGTAAAAAGTATTGCATCATCATTATTTGTTGCAATTTCAGACTTAGACAATCTAAGTATTTTATTTCGTTTATGTACCTACCACACTCGTTGCTCGATAAACTCTTATCCAGGCGGCTGAAGGAAAATAACCGAGTAACCCAAGTCCGCTTCTCATTCTCTCAAGAGCGTCATGATCAATAGAACACCCCAACTCAGTCCGCACTTATCAACGTCCCCCTGCACAGATCTCGGCTCTGCTCGGGGTCAATGAACATGGGGTCGGGCGACGAGAGGATGTAGTCTCGATGCGCTCTTCCCAGAATGACCCTCCTACCCGGGAGAGGAGACCGGCACCATTCCCCACCCATTTTCTCATAACGTCCAAAGAAAGTGGTGCAAGCAAAGTTGCCTTTTCAACTAATCCATTTATAATGATGAAGTCACTCACCGAACAATTTAGAGGAAAGCCGAAGAAAATTCAGCAACATGGAAAGAAATATCTGGCCTAAGTCGAAGAGCATGAACAAAGTAACGCTATGCAAAAGATTACCCACATAAACAAACTCAAAGTTACGGTTGGAACACGTCAATCCTTCAACGATACCAAACGGATTATATACATCTCCTGGTACACGCCTACAACCAGCCTCAGTGCTTTCGCTGAAGGTCTAGCTGAGGATTACGGAGTTACCGAAGTCTGTCAAGCAACATGGATGAAATCACGTAACGCAAGTTCTACCGCATAATAAATTAAATACCGTCCCAGGATACGACGCACCGGAATTCATAGTAATCCCGGTGAAAAAGAAAGAACCAAAACTTACCCAGCTGCAACATGGCCCCCAATGTGCAAAAATGCCTTGAATACGGCCACGTCATCGCATACTACCAGCCGCATACACCCCAACGTTGTAGGAAGTGCGCCGGCGAACACGACAGAAAAGACTGCACAGCCAGCCACTCTAAATGTTACCACTGCTCATGCAACCATGAGGTAGGCGACCGCGACTGCCCAGTATACATGGATCAAAACGAAATAACAATCACACAAAACGAACGCAGAGTTACACGGAAACAAGCTTTCCAAACCTGGAATGACATTAACCCAAACCGCCTCAATTATGCCCAAGCAGTCAAATCGTCAATTCCACCAAACTCTCCCGACGACATCCACACATCGTCAGGACAACATCGTAATAAGACTCCAACACTCCTACCTGGCTGCAGTGCTTCCTCACTCAGCCCAGCTGCCGCCCCTGCACCAAAGATGCACAGTCCTAGAAATAATTTCTGCGGTGCCCAGAAGGACGCCGAGATGGATGCATCCCCCCGCAGTTGACCACACAGCAAGGCTCACTACTGTAAAAACGAAAAGGCAAATAAATGAAGATGTCTCCGATACCCAGGCGCTCTCGAGAAAAAATATCAGTAACAACTAACAAATAACAGCCCGCCAGGACAAGAATCCAGAGCTACCTCCACATGTCTCAAATGCGGTTCCATTCGTGGAAAACCACTACGAGGGACACTACCCCTCCTTAACAATCCCGACTCACGAACACCCCACCAGCGAGAGCGATCGCGGCCTCGACGACGGCGCTTCTCTCTAAAAACTCATACGCGAGACCTCTGAACAACCATTCATCTTACCTGGCCCAAATAGATCTCACTCCACACAACCACCCACGCAGATCAAAAAGGCTAACGCAGAAGAAGAGCGCACTCGCTCACAAACCAAAGACAAAGAGCACAAACCTTCGTCCTCCCACAAGAGCACTCGCAGCCGCGACCGCAGCAATCACAACAGATCACCTTCCACCGAAGACGGGACACTCCCGGGAACACTCCCAACCCGGAACCCTTGGGAAAACCCAAAAACGCGAACACCACAAAAGCTCCAGAAAATCACGCGACCACTCTAGATCATCAAGGTCTGAGTGTGAACAGCCTTCAAAATGAATACCAAAATACTTCAGTGAAATTGCCAGGGTTTCGGAAACAAGACGAATTACTTTCCTTGATCCCCACCCATAAACCTTTGGTGATAGCTCTCCAAGAGATCAAACTCCGAGAGACCGCCACCTTCAGAATCCATAATGTATCATACACCGCCGCGAAGGCTACACCAACGTGACTACTCACGGCGGAGAGGCACTTATGATCCACCAAAGCATACCTCACCTCCCCCTTCGCCTGAAAACAGAACTCCAAGCTATCGCCATAAAGATATACGTCTCAAAGCCAGTAACAGTGGTATCCGGTAGTGTGGCTGAGGGACATGAACACGCTGCAAGTTTCAATGTTCTGGTGTCCACGATTAAATTACACCACACGGGTGGTCATTTGTTAACTGCCCCACAACCCACAAAGTTAATCCAGATAGCAACAAAAACACTCTACCCCACCACTGCGTGTCTGTGGGTATCGATGACTACGGGCGGTGCACCATTACTTAGTACCGTCTGCACCGTTGCTTAGTACAGTCTGCACCATTACTTAGTACCGTCTGCACCGTTGCTTAGTGCAGTCTGCACCATTACTTAGTACCGTCTGCACCGTTGCTTAGTACAGTCTGCACCATTACTTAGTACCGTCTGCACCGTTGCTTAGTGCAGTCTGCACCATTACTTAGTACCGTCTGCACCGTTGCTTAGTACAGTCTGCACCATTACTTAGTACCGTCTGCACCGTTGCTTAGTGCAGTCTGCACCATTACTTAGTACCGTCTGCAATGTGGCTTAGCACAGTGTGCACCATTGCTTAGTGCAGTCTGCACCATTACTTAGTACCGTCTGCACCGTTGCTTAGTACCGTCTGCACGTTGCTTAGTACAGTCTGCACCATTACTTAGTACCGTCTGTACCGTTACTTAGTACCGTCTGCACCGTTGCTAAGTACAGTCTGCACCGTTGCTTAGTACAGTCTGCACCATTGCTTAGTACCGTCTGCACCGTTGCTAAGTACAGTCTGCACCGTTGCTTAGTGCAGTCTGCACCATTACTTAGTACCGTCTGCACCGTTGCTAAGTACAGTCTGCACCGTTGCTTAGTACAGTCTGCACCATTGCTTAGTACCGTCTGCACCATACTTAGTACCGTCTGCACCATACTTAGAACCGTCAGCACTATTACGTAGAACAGTCTGCACTATTGCATCGTACCGTCTGCACCCTTACTTAGTACCGTCTGCACCATTGCTTAGAATCGTCTGCACCATTACTTAGTACTGTCTGCACCATTGGTTAGAACCGTCTGCACCACTGCTAAGAACCGTTTGCACCATTACTTAGAACCGTTTGCACCATTGCTTAGAACCGTCTGCACCATTGCTTAGAACCGTCTGCACCATTACTTAGTACCGTCTGCACCATTGCTTAGAATCGTCTGCACCATTACTTAGTACTGTCTGCACCATTGCTTAGAGCCGTCTGCACCATTGCTTAGAGCCGTCTGCACCATTGCTAAGAACCGTCTGCACCATTGCTGAGTACCGTCTGCACCGTTGCTTAGTACAGTCAGCACCATTGCTTAGTACCGTCTGCACCATACTTAGTACCGTCTGCCCCATTACTTAGTACCGTCAGCACTATTACTTAGAACCGTCTGCACTATTGCATCGTACCGTCTGCACCATTACTTAGTACCGTCTGCATCATTGCTTAGAATCGTCTGCACCATTACTTAGTACCGTCTGCACCATTACTTAGTACCGTCTGCATCATTGCTTAGAATCGTCTGCACCATTACTTAGTACTGTCTGCACCATTACTTAGAACCGTCTGCACCATTGCTAAGAACCGTCTGCACCATTACTTAGAACCGTTTGCACCATTGCTTAGAACCGTCTGTACGATTTCTAAAGTAAAGGGGAGCAAAATCGTTTATACATAAGCCCCGTATTGAAATCAAACACAGACGAAAGCATTAAAGTGTTTAAACCTGAATAAGAATGTTTTCTAATGTAGAGCCAATCCCGAAATTGCAACTTGCGTAGTGGTGTTAAAACGCGATAGGAAAAATACCATAATAGGGTAAAAGGGAATACTTTGGTGGAAACATAAACCATATTAGAACAGCCATTCACCACACATAAGCACTGTCTACCAAATAACTCAACAAGTGAAGGCGGATTTGGCGAATATAAGTTACCCTTCATAATATTAACCGTTCCAGCCTTGCAACTAGAATACTGCTCTCATTTGATGCTAATATCTGGTTACCGTTCCAGCCTTGCACCTAGAATAATGCTCTCATTTGATGCTAATATCTGGTTACCATTCCAGCCTTGCAACTAGAATAATGCTCTCATTTGATGCTACCATCTAGTTACCGTTCCAGCCTTGCACCTAGAATAATGCTCTCATTTGATGCTAATATCTGGTTACCGTTCCAGCCTTGCAACTAGAATAATGCTCTCATTTGATGCTAATACCTGGTTACCATTCCAGCCTTGCAACTAGAATAATGCTCTCATTTGATGCTACCATCTAGTTACCGTTCCAGCCTTGCAACTAGAATAATGCTCTCATTTGATGCTACCATCTAGTTACCGTTCCAGCCATGCAACTAGAATAATGCCCTCATTTGATGCTACCATCTAGTTACCGTTCCAGCCTTGCAACCAGAATAATGCTCTCATTTGATGCTAATACCTGGTTACCGTTCCAGCCTTGCAACTAGAATAATGCTCTCATTTGATGCTAATACCTGGTTACCGTTCCAGCCTTGCAACTAGAATACTGCTCTCATTTGATGCTAATATCTGGTTACCGTTCCAGCCTTGCAACTAGAATAATGCTCTCATTTGATGCTAATATCTGGTTACCGTTCCAGCCTTGCAACTAGAATAATGCTCTCATTTGATGCTAATACCTGGTTACCGTTCCAGCCTTGCAACTAGAATACTGCTCTCATTTGATGCTAATATCTGGTTACCGTTCCAGCCTTGCAACTAGAATAATGCTCTCATTTGATGCTAATATCTGGTTACCGTTCCAGCCTTGCAACTAGAATAATGCTCTCATTTGATGCTAATACCTGGTTACCGTTCCAGCCTTGCAACTAGAATACTGCTCTCATTTGATGCTAATATCTGGCTCATTGGGGAGTGCAAATGTTACATTATCCCTCTTTAGTCATCACATTTCCTCCAAAACTCGAGATCCTTTCTCAGGTGTTGCAATTAGCTTCTCAAGATGATGCCATTGGAGGATTTTTAGCACATGACAACGAACAAGCACTGTTCCCAACCCGCTGGGTGAGTCTCATCAGGTGAGTCCATGGATGAGTTGCAGCGGTCCTTCTCTGACAGGTTATTATCATTATTATGATCATCATCAAGAAGGTCAGCCAATTCAACATCAGGCAACTCTAGTGAGCTGAGCTCAAGAGGCGTTGGCGCCGAACAGGATGTCGCTTAGAACTGGGGGTTCTCCTCATGCATTTGGGGAAGTTTCCAGGCCTGAAAGTCCAACTAAGGCTCCGGCAGGAACATTTAACAGATACAGACACAGACACTAGGCCGAATCCCCCAGAAAGGGGGTGGCCGACGGCAAGGCCCACCTCACACCCTCATCAGCTCACTCTCACACAACTTAGCCCTTTTGAACACACACTCTAGGTCACAGGTGCGGTTCGAGGATCCGTTGTCAGCAGTAGGGCCTGACAGTTTTTACTGGTTTACCCCCGCCGCATCATGATGACCATCCCGACAACGTGATGCCAAGGGCGGGAAAGCCCATCAGAGCAGCGTCAAAAATAAACCATTCACAACCATTTTCCACTCCCGCCTGTTCATTGCACGCTCTCTCCTTCACATTCACATTCAAGTCTCTCCTTCCCAACGCCTGCTTCACACCATCCATCCACCCAAACTTTGGTCTACCTCTATGTCTGCGACCACTCGCCTCCGCCTTCATCACCCTTTTCACGCATCTCCTTTCATCCATCCTCACAATGTGCCCGAACCATCTCAGCACACGCGAATCTACTCTGTCTTCCAACTTCTTCACCAGCCCCGTTCTGATTCTAACCAGCTATGCTCCTTAAACATTTCCACTTGAAAACATTAAACCTTCTTCTCTTCTCTGCTCTCATCCCCCAAGTTTCAGCTCCGTAGAGCACAGTAGGGACAGTAACACCCTCATACAACCCTCTCTTTGCTTCCATTCTCAACGTCCTACAGATCATTACACTCTTCAGAGCACCCAACACTTTACACTCCTCCTTCCCTCGCACCTTCAATTCAGTTCCACTAGTTCAGTCACCTCCACATGGGAGCCCAGATACTTAATACACTGAACTTCCTCCACAAGCTCTCCATTTACGAGGACACTAATTTTGCTTGCATCCACAGTCCTCGAGAATCTCATGACTTTACTATTACCCACGTTCACTCGAAGCTCCCTTCTCTCACACACTCTACCAAACTCAAACACTAGCCTACATACCTTCTCCTCTGAATCCGCCACCAGCGCCGTATCGTCCGCAAATAGCAACTGGCTCAACTGCCAACTCCGCCCATTCGCTTCCAACAGCTCCAAGCCACAACCCAGCACACTCGCGCTCACCTCCCTGACCGCTCCATCCATATGGAGATTGAACAGCCATGAAAACATTACGCAGCCTTGTCTCAGTCCCACTTTCACGGTGAGCTAATCACTCACCTCGCTTCTTTCTCTGAGACATGCTCGGCTGCCAACATAGAAGCTCTGCATAGCTTTCAACAGATATCCGCCCACTCCATACAAACGCAACACCCCACACAGCGCTTCCCTGTCAATCCTGTTGTATGCCTTTTCTAGATCCGTGAAGGCCCAGAACACATATTTTCCCTTTGCAAGGTACTTCTCGCAAACTTGTCTCACTGCAAAAATCTGATCGGCACACCCTCGATCACTCCTAAAGCCCCACTGTTCCTCTCCAATTGCACAGTCCGAACAGTCTCGAATTCCTTTGATCAGCACTCTCACGGACAACTTACCAACCACACATAACAGACTGATACCTCTCGAGTTGCAGCATTCATTTTTATCTCCTTTGCCCTTATATAGTGGGACAATGCAAGTACTGCGCCACTCAATCGGTACCACGCCCGCCACAGCATACAAGTTCAGTATCCTCACCAATCATTCGCCAACCGTTATTCCACCCTTTTCCGGGCACTCGGTCTCAACGCCATCCAAACCAGGGGCTTTCCCTGCTTTCATCACCTCCACTGCCTCCTGCACCTCATTCCTGGTATGTCCGCCCCATGTTTTTCTCCAAAAACTTGCATCCGATCCCCACCACCCACAGCAACAATGTCAGCCTCTCTGTCATCCTCGACATTCAACAACTCATCAAAATACTCGGCAAACCTCTTCCGGACATCACCACTTCATAACAACAACTGGCTGTTATCATCTTTTACCACCTCCTTTTTTCCGGTCTCTCCTTTTCTCACCCTTTCCACCTCTTTCGAGAACATCTAAGCTTTGAAGTATTTCTCTTCTTGGTGTGTATCCACAGCATGTAGTGGAGACAAAAAAAAAAACTATTTTGTAGGTTCGATGTTCCCCTTACCTCGATATGGTAAGTTTCTTCTATCTACCTTAATATGTTTAAATAGTATCTAATTCTGTTTTAATACTTGGTCGATAATGTTTGCAGCAATTCACAGCAGCAAATGTCTTGGCTGCCTCCGAGTGTTTTTATTAAATGATCCTTAGCATTTCATGTTTACAAATTTGGTGAATCTCAAGCAATAAGGAATGTTAAAAATCATTAATCTAGAAACAACGAACCTACAAAATTTTAATTAGACATGATATTCCAAAATTTCAGATATTATAAATGAAATATTTCAAGATGAATTACCAAAACATTTTTTTCACTAAAGCAAATGCCTGCACGTTTGTTCCCTTTCACCCCACGTGTTCCCTATAACCCAAGTTGACGGTACTCAACAAAGGTATGTTCCATTTGAAAGAATCTGTATAGAAACCTAGTTCACCCAAACTCATCAAATGAAGAATCCATCACGAGCAAAATGTAAAAAAAATATACAAAATTATTTCGCGAATGCTACACTCCTTTAAATGTTGCCGAAACCTCAGTTCTCTAATCACTTTCAGATCATAAGTTTTCATCAAAAACACCTTTGCTCGCATAAGATTATTTATTAGACAAATGAAACACTACATTCTTTTTCAACATTCCTGACCGCAATCACAGTGTCGGTAATAGTCTTCTTCTAAGAAATGATGTCTAGAACCTGCAGGTCAGTTCAATGAATGTTCAGTGGTGTGATTTGTGTCACTGCGTTTACAAAGTTTAACAAGACAATAGTCAACAGTGAAAAGGCTCCGTCAAAGGCTTCACCAGAAGTTTGAGGGGGATGGATGATTATGCGTCTACCTACAAAACAAAGTTAAGACCTATCGTTCTTAATCAAAGCGTGTCATCAGAACACTATCTCATGCTAGTAGACGTGACCACACATTGCCTCTCTTTTGTCAATGGAACATTCTCCCACTGTGTCAAATCATTAACTTTTCCGCTGCAGTGTTTGTCTACAAAGCTTTGAATCATTTAACTTAATTTGATAACAGTTTTTTCATTAGAAATAATCCTATGAATGATCTTCGCAACAATGCGGATTTGCAAATTCCCCGAAATTCGTCAACACAGTCCCAACTATTTTTAAAATACAGAGCTGCTAAAACCTGGAATTCAATTACCACAGATATAACGACTGGCAGAAGTATTGCTACCTTCAAACGTAAACTAAAATTATACCTGTTTGAACTTATACGTGCAGAAACTCTTGAATTATAATTTACTCTTGCTATGCAATTTACCGTGTCAACTATTTGTGTTTCAACATTTCATCTATAGATGCTTTCATTCTGTATTTATATATATTTTCTCTCGCCTCACATGGTCAAATTTCCAATCATCTTGTTCATGTAGAAATCCGTCTATTTAGTGTACCCATCGATTATGACTCATTGAAAATTTATTTCCTGTGCGCATATGCTACTATGTCATGCTAACTATGCAGTTAGTTTCAAATTGGTGCCATCGTACGCCAAACAATGTGTGAGTAATGTAATAGACAACCTCATGTCGGACATTTTCTGCTCTCAAGCTAAGTAATTGACAGTGGAAACAGTAAATAGTCATGATAAAGTAAACGTCGGTGATCAGACTTACTCTGCTTATTCTTCTTGAAATTATTGGTTCAATGTAATGCTTACATCTGTCTCGACATATTAAAAAGTGGAAAGTAGAGGAAGTCCTCCAACAATGTCCGTTGGTTGGTCCTTACTCCTCAACCCTAGTTTTAAGTTAATATCAAATTTGTCTAGGTAGCAAATGTTGTCTTTAGAACAGCTCATGCTGACGAAGACTTGGTACGTATCATCTGTGTATTCTGCTATTTCATCAACATATCATTAAACCTAAATAAATTTTAAATCCCTTGAATCCCTTATTCATTATTCATTTTATAGATCATTAACACTATTTTAGTATTTTAGTATTTGTTATTTCGTAGGCTCTATTGTTTATCTATGCCCTGTTTTCATGGTGATAAATTTTGCATTGGTTATTATATATCGAAGCTGGTTGAGACTAGGTGACTCGGGGAATGGGGGGTACTCGTGGTACCCGCGGAACTCGGAAAACACATAGGTTTCGGGAACCCGGGGTACTAAGACCAGGTGGATTTGGGGGGACCCCCTTGGACCTTTCTGAGGTCCTTCGAGACACCCTTGAGATCCTTTAGGGCCCTCTTGAGAAACTTTAGGACCATCTTGAGGCCCCTCTGAACTCTGGGACTCTTGTTTCTTCCTCCCCGCTGTAAAACCTATACACAGAAAAATATTTGTAAGTGAAATGCTTGAATAAAACAATTAGCCATTACAGTCAACGGATGACTGGCACAGAGGGGGAGAGCTGCGTCGAGACTGGTCGAGGTGCGTCGAGATCAGTCGAAACACGTTGAGGCGAGTGAGTTGGGTGCGACGAGTCGAGACCGCCCGAAATGATTCGAGGCGTGCCGATATGAGCTGAGACGAGGGGGCTCGAGGGACCCGGGGGGCTTGGCTCGTTTGGAACCCGCGGACTTCTGCCCTTCCATCCTGGATTGCTCGAGTCGAAAAATTCGTTATTTCAGTCCACAGGATTACCGGCGTGAAGGGGAGAGCCACGTCAAGGCGAGTCGAGGTGCGTCGAAATCAGTTGAAACATGTCGAGTTAGTCGCAACGAGTCGAGACTGGCCGAAATGAGTCGAGACAAGCCAAGATGAGCTGAGACGAGGAGAATCGAGGGTATTGGGGAGCTCGGGGGACATGGGTTACCCTTCGGGACCCAACTGGCTCTTTTGGGAACCGAAATACCTCTGCCCATCACCAACCCCACCGTAACCCCCTAATCAATAAGTGTGATGTCAATAATCTGAGCAGTTCTTCAGCCCATGATGAACCAGCCCTTTCTTTCCTCTTCACGATACACAATTTGTCATCTAAAATAAGGCTTATGTATTTGTGCGAGAGTTCCTGTTTGTGATTTTTTGAATACGTGTTTTTCAGTCCGTGCTCGCTCGCGCGTGCGCAGACCATATGTAATTTTGGATGTTGAAATTTACCGCGTAACTATAAACCATGTGGTGCGTTGCGGTTGAAGTTGATCTGATCCGTGAAGCCGTGGACCTCGTGCCTAGTTTGACGAAACTATCTGGGCGCACTGGCGTGCGTACATATTACTCTTGAGGTTTTGAGGGGATGGAGGCGGGGATTCGTTTCGCCTGAGTCTTTATCTTACCTGAATAAAGGAATTTTACTGTAACTGAACTAAACCGCGTAGCTGTAATCATTGTGCTGTGTTGCTGCCGGAGCATCCTATGTCAGTGTAGCCGGAAACCTTGTACCAATCTCGACGATGCTACCTGTACGCCCTGGCGTGCATACATATTACTCTTGAAGTTCTAAATTATTGAAAGCGGAGATTCATTTCGTCTAAACTTTTTTCTTGTGCGCACCACAAACTTTGACTACGTCGTTTTTCTCGCACGCCTCGGCGTGCGAGACTAATGCAATCCATGACCGTCGAGCCCTACGGGGGATTTGATTTGAGCCTCATTTCCACCGGAGCCTCATCGTGAGTCATAATAGGCTCCCTCGTAGGGCGCGACCGTCACTGATTCAGGTAAGTTCGCAGGGCCTCGCATGCGAAAAGATTAGTCTAGTCAGGGTGAAATCAGGAATATATTTCAATTGTGGCATATTTGCATACTAGCGCGTACAATAACGTAAAGATTTAACGCGTATCCACGTAAATATATTGTTATCTCTGATCGTAATGGGGTGAAGAGACCACCTCAATTGCACAGGTGTTCGGGATTTAGACAGCTTCGAATAGTCCGGTGTGTTTTTCGGAAGCGATAAGCTTTTTTTCGGTAGGTTGGGTCAGTGAGTAGGCTTTGTAGGTTGCACGGGGGATTTAAGAAAGCTCGTCGGGCAGCGACGAGTGCGCTGCAGTCCATCAGCAAGTGTTTCCATCTGATAGCCACTTGGTGACAACAGGGGCAAGGTGGGCTTTGGTCCCATGTCGACATTCATCAGGTGGTTGTGAGTTATCCACGCGTATCCCGTGCACAAGCGGTTGATGAACACTTGGTCGTTTCTGTTGGTGAACTCCCAGCTGTCTTTCCGGTAATTGAATAAAAGTTCCTGTACGTAGGAATTATTTGGACGGTTGGTAAGGAGCGATATGATCACTGGGTTGTGATGACTGTCATGAGTTGAAGACAGGACTCCCCAAACGTGTTGGGGTGCTAATGTGGGGGAAGAGATTGATAAATCGATGGGGTTTCACATTCAAGGGTGATTCGAGTTGGTTGTCCGTCGTTGAGAAGGACCAGGTTGTGAATGTCTATTGTGTTAGCTATTATCACTCCCATGGGGTCTGTTCTCACGCATCCCCACAATTCGTGGTAGCTGTAGAACTCTCCTAGGAGGAGTACGGGATGATGCAGTTGATTAAGCAGATCGGTCATTAGTGCCTTCGTGAGATCATGGTTTCGTGATGAGTAGCTTGATACCACTGTAATCGGTCTTGAGATACATATCTTTACTGCGACAGCTTGGAGTTCTGTTCTCAAAAGGAGGAGGTGATGAGGTATGATTTGATGAATCATAAGTGCCACTCCATGGCGCGGGCAGTCACATTATTGTGACCTTCGCGACGATGTATGACATATTGAGGGATAGTTTGATCTCCTGGAGGCCTATCACCAAAGGTTTATGGCTGCAGACTAGGGATAATAATTTGGTTTTCTTGCTTCTAAGTCCCTGGCAATTCCACTGAAGTATTGTACTGTTGTTCATTTTGGATCTGTTTCTTGATGGTCTGGAGCGGTCGCGTGGTTTGTAGGAAATTTCGTGGTGTTTTGTCTATGAGTCGCAGGTGTCCTAGATCGAGAGCGTTTGCAAGAGCGTCCGCTTTCTGTAGAACATGATCTCCTAGACTCACTGCGTTCTCGGCTGTGAGTGCTCTTGTAGGAGGAGGAGGACGAGGGAGTACGATCTTTGTGTTTGCTTCTTGAGCGAGCGCGTTCTTCTTCTGTGGAGGGTCTTTTGAACATTATGATGAGCTGAGTACTAGTCGTTGGAATAATTGAGTCGAGTGCGGTGCATGGTCGATCAGTGCTTTCGGGTATCAGTCCTTCGTTGAAGATTTTCTACGCGTCCTCGCGCAGGCGATGGTCGTTCTCACTTGTGAGATGTTCTGGTGTTGGGCATGTTAGCTGAGGGTTGAATACCTCACTTTGGTTTTCACTGGGTGCGGTTGCAGTTAAGACGGTCAGAAGTCGTTTAACGGTCTGATCAAGGCGAGCTGTAGTTTGTGGGGTGCTACTACTCTTTTTGCTTCGTGGAGAGAGGGTGTCGCGTACCCCGTGGTCGTCGTCGGAGGAATCTTTGTCTCTTTGCCTTTTGATTTTCGCATTATTGGACCTCTCCTCGTGGTCGACTGAGGTAGCATCAAACGTAGTAATCTCCTAAGCACAGGTGCATTCATTGCTTGGGACGCCCGCCTCTATTACGAGGGCGGTCGCTGGGCTGGCTGTGGTAATGTTAGTACTGGAGAGGTGTGTTGAGGTTATGGTAATAGGTTGTGTTGACATTACATGAGTGTGGTCTGAGGGGGTAGGCTTAGTTGTAGATTTAACTGCTTTGGCGTAATTTGAATTACGGCAGTTTTGGTTTTCTTCGTAAAAGATCTGGATGGCTCGCTTTCGTGACTCTGCGGTCGTTTTGTATGATTGTCATTGCTTTTTGGTTCATCTGCTTTTGGCAGTCGCACTTGCTTGCCTCATGAAGGCATGAGCAGTGGTAGCATTTAGGTTGGCAGACTGTGCAGTCCTTACGGTCATGCTCGCCGGAGTACCTCTTACAGCGTTGGGGTATGTATGGCAGGCAGTATTTGATGACGTGGCCGTATTCCAGGCATTTTTTTTGACATTGCAGGCCATGTCGCCACAGGGTAAGTGTTTGTTTTTCCTTGTTTACAAGTGTTTACAAGTATATGAAGACAGCAACAGGCCTATTGGCCCTAACTAGGTTGCCTTTTGATAACAAAAGGATTATTGGATTACTATAAATTCAGGTGTGTCACAGGGATTATTTTGAATTCCGCTGTATCGCGTCCTGGAAAAGTGATTTGATATGCGGCGGTGTGGGTGTCTTGTGGTTTGATCCATTTTGCTGCAGAAACGTTGGTGACTCCGTAGTCCTTTGCTAAACCTGCTGCAAAAGCTCTTAGGTCAGTTTTGCGAGTGTAGTTGGAAGTGGATATAATTCGTCTTGTAGCGTTGAAGAACGGATGTATTTTGACAGTCACTTTGTGTCTGTATATTTTGTTAATTCTTTGTATAGCGTTACTTCGCTCAATGTTTATGACGTGGGCCAGATACTTCTTCCCATATCGGCTAACGTTTTTCGGTTGACCTCCCAGTTGTTTGGAGAGAGAGTTCATCATGGTGAATGGGTTCGTTGATAGAGCAACTTTGTTTGCACCGTCATCTACAAGCGTTATGAGGAAGTGAGTAGGGAATGATGCTGATCTTTTCTCCTGGGTGGAAGAGTCAGCCTGGGAGGAGCAAATTGCGGCTGCAGCCTCTCGTCGACCTACTTTGTGCTCTATTTGGTATTGCAGGATCTCCCTATCAGTCTTGTCCTGGGAGCAGTCTCCGTGTCCCGTAGGGTGGCAGTTTACTTTGCAGTAAAAGCAGTAAGGTTCTGCGGATGGGCACGACGAGGGGGCCGTCTCGCTTGTCGTGGTCGTCTTGGAAGCAGTGTGAGCATCTTTGCTTACCGTTACAATCTCTGCTCGTGGGTTCGTATTTCTGGCATTTATAGCATCGCATCGGGCGTCTTTCGAAGGGTGTAACCTTGGTTTTGGTGTCAGAAAAAGGTATGTCTTTGAAGTTAGGTTGGGTGGGGCAATTGAATTTAAGCAGAAGGGCCGTGGTGGTGTTTCTTTTTGGTTGGATTATTAGTGCGATTTTCGCTTCAACAACACATTCCTCGTATTGGACGAGTCCGGTGATGAACTCGTTGGCTTCATCAATCGGGAGACCCTCGATGTAGATCAGGCCTGAGCTCATGGAAAAAGTTGGGTGGGGTATGATATTGCAAGTCTTTTCGCATATTCTGTTTTTGCAGAGGCCGACACTGGCCTCGAACCGCACTCATGACCCGGAAAATGTGTTGCGGGGTCCCGGCCGCACCCTTTTGCGCAAAAGGGTTGAAGTGTGCGAGTGTGAGTGCATGAGTGTGAAGTGCGCCTTGCCGTCGGCCACCTCCCTTGCTGGGGGATTTCGGCCTAGTGTCTGTATCTGTATAGTGTCACTTTGAAGTTTTGTGTCTACTTTAATGGTGAACCTATCGTCACCGCTGGCGGTGATGTTGATTTGATTTGGGCCTCATTTCCACCAGAGCGCGGTGATGTTGAGAATGGGGCGGTCAGTCATGGAGCCCAGTTCTTCTCGTAGTATATATGGGCAAATATCCGGTCTGTCCTTGACATTGAATGTCATTTTCAAGTGTTTGGGAAATTTAGGGCCGTTTTTGAATAGGTTGTGGTCGTCAAATCGAGTGTATTGTCTCCTCCTTGCATTTCTCTGTGTTCGGGCATGATGAGTTTCAGCTGGGAGGAGAGCGATGTTATGAAAGATGTTGGAGGCGGAAGCACACGAGCAGGTCATGGGTTCCCTGTCTTCTATCCTCTTCATCAGCGCCTCTAGTCGGGTATTCATAGTTACAAAAAGGTTTTCGAGTTTAGTGAGGCATTCATTGATTTCACTGGAGGGCGCTGAGCAGTCCTCAGTTTCCAGCTCAGGGAAGCTCATCATTTTGCTTATCTTCCCTAGGGCATTCTGCATTCCGATCATATTTGCGTCCATCTTAGAGAAGGGTTCATCTATGTCATCGACTACGACCTGAGTCAAGTCTCCTGTCGATGAGGAACTTCTGAGGGGTTCGACGTTCTTTCGCGCAGACAGGTTTGAGTGCGGCGCTCTAGAGGGGCAGTCAGCCCTTCTCCGATGGGGCCTGGTCTTGCCCATTGTTTGATCCCCAGCTTCTACCCGGGGTTCTGCTTTCTTTACATATAATTGAAATGTATAGAAGTTCATTTATATACGTACTCAAAATGACCTCAAATATAATCTTACAGCTAGACTTAAAACTAAATACTTTTGGTGAACGATTATTGTTTTATATAATTTTTTTGGTGAGTTAGCCCCTAAATGTCCTTTTATTTATTTCATTCTTTGTGTCCATGGTACAAGTACATCTTGGAGCGTTTGTTGCTGATTACCATCCTTTTTTGCTCCATTGTGTTAAAGTGTGAGTGTGCGTCCTTTAGTACATAACCTAGTGTAGTTTGTTATCCTCCAAGTTAAAAGAACCCTTTCCAATGATGTACCAAAAAATTTTTAGGATCAATTTAATTCAAGTGCTCCACAAAAAGCTTTCAAATTATATATTGCAAGGCATGATAACTTCAAAACTAAAGTAGAAGAGATTTGTTACTCTTAATCGGACTAATTAGAAATTGCCTCTTTTTTTTCTACAAGAGCTTGCAAAGGATGTTTGCAATGCGACGATAGCCTCAAAACTGCATTGATTGATTGATTTGAGCCTCATTTCCACCAGAGCCTCAACGTGAGTCATAATAGGCTCCCCCGTAGGGCTCGATGATCATTGATTCCAGTAAGCTCGCACGCCTAGGTGTGCGAGGAAAAAACAAAACAACGCTTTTAACGTTAGAAAAGAAGTGAAAATTTTAGCAATGTCAGACGCACGCTGGTGCGC
>SDVV010009524.1:0-16665 GCA_016164225.1 Gammarus roeselii | reverse complement strand
ACGCATTTTTCTAGGGTGCGTAATGCCGTTTTATAGCTTTTTTATTGGAGTTTCATTAAAGTGATAACCAGTAGGTTGGTACGCCTGTTTAGGTGTAAAGACAGTGGCAGAAATGACATTGGCAGATTTCAAAGTGGCAGAAAATGCGTGTGGGCTGAAACATCGTTTAGGTCGAGAGCACGTGTGATGAAAGGCTTTTAGCGGTTATGTCAGTGTCCGGCCATGACAGAGAGGTGAAGTGATGTGGCGACATTGCGCATGTGGTGAAATAATTTTAGCGCAAACGCTGGGCTCCCGATATTTCTAATAGTGATAATTTCCGTTTGGCATATCTCAAGCAATTGCAAATTTTATATCTTTCATTCCACAAGACAAGGTATTTACAGACTTATAAGGGCCGGTGTTGAAATTGGTTTGCAAAATTTAAATATTTCTCAAACGGTTTAAAGTGTTTAGAACACGTGCTGAACCCTCCAAAAATCCAGGGTATCTTGTTTCTCAAACGAAAAATGAGTTCTCAGTTTTGTGGAATTATGTATCTACTTCAGGAAGTCTATTGCAAATTTCAGAAGTT
The DNA here is from genome assembly GCA_016164225.1 of Gammarus roeselii. Lineage (NCBI taxonomy): Eukaryota > Metazoa > Arthropoda > Malacostraca > Amphipoda > Gammaridae > Gammarus > Gammarus roeselii. The sequence continues at coordinate 16,091 of SDVV010009524.1, read as the reverse complement.
TATTTGCGCCACTTAAAATTTTGAAATTTATCGACCCGAATCTCGAAACTAGAAATGAGACAAATGCTAGCTACGATCGAGCAGCAGCCCCGCTTCAAAAACAATGCGGCTGTCATGCCAGTCCAGTAGTAGTAGCTTTATTTTGTTTTCCACCGGAGTCCCAACGCGAAGTTAATGCAGACTCTATCGTAGGGCAATTGAAGAGTGGCAGCGTAGGTCAGCGTAGATTCAGAGTAGGTTTACCGTAGTTACAGAATAGGTTTACCGTAGTTACAGAGTAGGTTTACCTCAGTTACAGAGTAGGTTTACCGTAGTTACAGAGTAGGTTTACCGCAGTTACAGAGTAGGTTTACTGTAATTACAGAGTAGGTTTACCGTAGTTACAGAGTAGGTTTACCGCAGTTACAGAGTAGGTTTACTGTAGTTACAGAGTAGATTTACCGTAGATACAGAGTAGGTTTAACGTAGATACGGAGTAGGTTTAACGTAGATACCGAATAGGTAGTAGTAGATACGATTGGGTTTATCGTAGATACCGAGTAGGTTTAACGTAGATTCAGAGTAGGTTTAACGATAATTCAGAATAGGTTTAACGTAGATTCAGAGAAGTTTAACCTAGATTCAGAGTAGGTTTAACATAGATTTAGAGTAGGTTTTTCGTAGATTCAAAGTAGGTTTAACGTAGAATTAGAGTAGTTTTAAAGTAGATTCAGAGTAGGTTCAACGTAGATCCAGAGTAGGTTCAACGTAAATTCAGAGTAGGTTCAACGTAGGCGCAGAGTATGTTTAACGTAGATTTGGGAGGAGGGAGCAAAGGTTCCAGGATTCAGAGGGGTCTCAAGTGGGTCCCACAGTTTTTCAAGAGGATCCCGAAGGGTCTCAAGGGTGTCCCAAAGGGCTCCAAAAGGATCCAACTGGGTCCCCCCAAATCCGCCTTGTCTTCTAAGTCCCCCGGGTTCCCGAATCCCAGAGTCCCGTGGGTCCCACGAGTACTCCATTTCCCTGGGTCCCCTCGTCTCAACCAACCTCGATATATATATAATAACATATGCAAAATTTCACTATGAAAAAAGGTCAGAGAAAATATTAGAAAAAGAAATAATGAAAAACTAAAATCAAGTAATAATGAACTATAAAATGAATAATTATCCATCCACACCAAATCATGCCGGTCCATTTTTTTTTCGCTAACTAGAGCTCAGAAAGCCTAGGCCACGGTAGAGAAAATAGCTCTTGTAGTAATATGTTTGTTAGTGAATGATTTTGGGAATATTTAATGGTGGTAAATTTTAAATTCGCAAGCAGCGTAAACTACTGTTAAAACTTTTTTGGGGGGAGGGGAAGATGCTATAACTGTGAAATGCTGTGCAAGACTAAAAAGATGGAACCTACGACTGAGTCAGTACAATTGTTTTTGGATCATGCACATACATGGCAAATCCAATTACATGTATGATTGTCTCTCGCAACTACCACTAGATGATACAGGATATGATTTAGAACCAACTGAGCTCACTTTATCGTTAACAGATTTGGTGTCGTTCAAAGTGTCGTCCACTGATTTACACAGATCGGAAAGGACCCACAGTTAAGTCGTGCGTGGCATTACGTCGTGCATGAATTTCTCCCAACGGTAAATGGGAGTCAAAACCCTTTCACGTGAGCAAACAAAGGAGCCGCTGTCATTACATTGCAACTTTATCATGCACGAGAGCAGAGTAGTAATATCTCAACGCAACTGACGTAAGGTTTTAGAACTATTACACGTCAATTATTCCTGTATATCAGCACTGTAATGTGTTGCCTATTTATTAGTGTGTTATCCAAAACTGGACGCAGAGATTCATAACTTCATTATAGTAGGTGCTAAGGGCACAGCGAATGTCAGAACCCCAAAGCAGACGTCAAATATCGAATAGCCCGAAGCCATAAAGAAATAGCTGAGATTACTCATCGACCAATGTTGCTATACAAACAAAATCATTCTACCGGTCGTCTGCTCCCTTGCTCGCCACCTGTAGGCCGTGGTGGTCAGGAGTGTCAGTTAAGAAGTTACGAAAGAGGCGTTAGGCACAATATTCTCTCACAACGGCTTACCACTTTTATAGTTTCAGACAATAGCAGCTCATTCACGTCTCAAGAGTTTCAAAATTGCATAGCACAAAAAGTCATAGTGAATGCGCGATCACCAATTTATTATCGAAATTCAAATAGACAAGCTGAACGAATCGTAGGTTACACTACCATCGACTTAGCTTAAGTGCGGGTTGAGCTAAGTTACTGGGGGTGTAATTAAAAGATTAAGATTAATGTTGTTGCATTGCCGTAACATTTCGTATTCAGAGACGGGGGTTGCACCGCCGTATCTTTGGATGGTATAGAGTTTATGTATCCATAATTGCGCGTAATAATACAACGTATACACCTGAAAGAACACCTACAAATCTTGTAAATATACGCGACCATCTATATACACCAAACTGTACTCCATAAATTTGGTAATAACATGTTGAGGGTGCATGCATCTACATTAGATGTTATCTTTACAATGCATGGTTGAACAGCCGTTTGCAAAGAAAAAATCAATCCTATGACGACTTCAATAAAAAAAACGCATTCCTTGAAGAATGTTTGTATGAAGTCTACTCAAGGAATCTGTCATGCGTGAACGCATTAAAACTGAAAATGCCAGGGTAATGCATCCATGAGCGATCAGAATCAAGGTGGTGAGAATTCGAGACAGAAAGCGCCTGATACACTCGAAATCTAAAGGACGCTCAGCAATGAAAAGCAAATCAAGACCAGACAAGACGTTCGCCAGAGACCGTCATCCCAATGATAGATAAATAGCTGGAAGCAAGTCATACATAGCGTGATAAATGTGTGAAGAAATTATTGTCCACGTCAGTAACTATTGTGAGATCCTACATGACGAATGACATGGTAGCTTCCCTTCTTATAAGAAGAGAAGCGTCATGTCCAGACGTGTGGCCAACTAGACCAGTACTGTATGCTCTTCGCGGTCGACTAAAATTATATACAATAAATACGACATGAACTCGTCACATACAGTAACAAGAATGGTTCATCGTTCGGATACAAGATTTACCTAGGATACTAGGTTCACCTGTTCCATTGTACATTCAGCTAAAAATACATCGGTGGAAATTACTTTTACGCTTCATTTCAGGTTTTCAGCCTCCGTTAACATTATAATGTTTACCGTCTTCTATCCCCTCCGGCTTAAGGACCACCCGCCCTGTCGTTAGGGTCAGCTCCCCCTTCCCGCCGTCACCTACTTCGTCACACTACGGTTTGATGAGCCGCCCGCCTTGTCGTTACTGCCACAAAGAGAGGCAGTAAAGACCGGCCTTAGCCCACGCGACCGGTCGGCAAAAAAATGACGTTGAATAAATTGCGGGCAAACAAGGCCGGCAAGATCAAATGCAGGCACGGCAACAAAGGCAAATTCTGCTGGCAGCTAACACGACGTCTAATGAGGAAAAATATCTTCTTAAAAAAAATACCGTGTTTGCGGCAAGATGTTACAGTATTCATAATATGCAATACGATGAGAAAGTGAATGAGCAAGAAAATTTAGATGATTAGAACATGTTGATGATATTTTGGCTAACGACCCATACGAATTTGATAGACTTTTCACCTACGTTTCCATCGGGTCCCACGAAGATACCAAATAAAATTATAAAATGTGTATAAAAACATTTCACAAAATGGCCCGGTATTCACTTTGTACATAAGAGTAAATCAGAAATTAAATGAATGGGAGACGGACATCAAGCTCACAAAGACTGACTAGCAGACTTTTTATTTATATTAGGAGACAGGACAAGGTGGTGCAATATATACAACCGGATCACAAATATAACCGAACATTATGGAAATGGCATCGGTAGAGGTCTACAATCAACATTCTTAACGACACACACAGAATACAAAAACAACTGTCTCGCGTATGACGAAACCTGGAAATCGGCTAAGACGGGTCTCTGCATGATGACAACTTGATAGTGCTTATCATGCATCAACTCGAACATAAGGTGGTAGTGTATTAGCTAGGCGAGGCCAACCGAAAAATGCACCTATTTTCAAAAAGTGTAAATATATGTGCGTTGAATGTCAAGGAGCTAGGTAGGATTATTTTGCCTCGTAAATTTGGAAGTATTGACAGTTGTCCGTAGGTGGAATAAACCCTCAGTTGGAGCTGATTGCGGTGAAATTACTTCTGCGTAATCATTTTTGCGAACACCCTTGTGAGCCAGGATCCACTAGAACTCCACATCTGAATTCAAATGAGCTGGAGCGTAGCAAAGCGTAGCAAGGTGAGGTTGAATCTATTTGATCCGAACTGAGGTTGAATCTCCTTGTCAAGGAAAATTAGGTGTTCCTCAAATCCTTTGTTGTCGGGATGCTAATGGATGTGCTAATTATGAGAGGAGAGCGCGGTGAAAAGGGTCGCCTGTATTGTCCAGAATATATCATTCATAACGAAACTGGGGTTGCCTGTAAATGTAGCAGATATATTCGTCTCACCCGCGCTTCACAAGGGGGGCTATGAGAGATTGCATCATATTATAGCCACCTGGGTGGCTGTGATAAGAAATTGCATTTACTTCGAAAACAATTATTCAGAATGAGTATTCATCTCCCAAATACATGTCTTCAATCGTTCATGTTATAACAATAAAATGCTTTCATATATTTACTTGCATAAAGAGCATCATCTGCCCTAATTGCTGATTAACACGAATTTTCCCTATTATATCGGTCACGACTTGGTAATATTGCCCAATTTTGGAAGGACTAAACCGTAAAAAGCGAGAAAGTGGGGCTTTCTCTCCTAACATCACCCTCATTAATCATTTTTCTCATAACCCCATTCCTCGATTTTTGCCCTATAAAAGGATTGTCACAGGCCGTGATCCAAGAATGAGCGTCACCATAGCTAGATCGTGGCCTGCTTCGATGGAGCTAGGAGTGCATGTAGGCGTGCTGCAATTTGTTTCTTTGAACATATAACAGGCAGCGTATGTGATTCATCATTTAACGATGGGCTTACACCAGTTCTGCTCCTAAAGATTTATACATCTAGGTTTATTTTTGTAGCCTGTGCCTACCTTTTCGAATGTTGGTTCAGGAAGATAGCCGTCTGCTCAATTCTGTAGTTGAGATTGCTGGTATCTAGAAATTTTGAATAATATCGCAAAGTATATTTTTTGTGTATGAAGTGGGTAATTATTTCCTTTCCCTTATCACTTTACATAGATCTTTACATATATTAAATCGCATACCTTCGAATGGGATTAACACATCGCTATGACACATATCATTAAAGCGTACGGTGAAACTTACTTTTATTTTGGAGGGGTTTCTGTCTTCACGAATGGCCACTTCAATTGCGTCGAAATCTTCTCTTGTATACACTGTCATCGTTTGGTAACTAATGAACTAGTGTCTCTACAGCTAATAGATGTCTGCTTAATTCATGTTAATTACAGTCATTTCTACCGAAATGACTGGTGCTACACTCACCATTGTTCGGAACACACTGACTGCCCTAAGGCAGTAACCGAAGCGGTTACCGGCTGGCGTCCAGAAAAACTTACTCAACCTCAGGATATTTTAACACAAAGATGGTTTACTTCAAACTATAACAACTACCATGTACGCTTTCTTACTATTTTTTAATCATATTATCATAGAAACCATGATATGCATTCAACTACTAGAAAATCTTAGAATGATATACTTCCAAGATAAAGGAAAATACCTTGGCCCTTTACTCAATACAACAGAGGAAAAACGTCTAGGAGGCAGCCCAGAGCGGGAACACCATCGAAGTTGAGAAAAAGATGGGAAGGGGAAAAATCCGGGACCACTGTCACGAACCATATATTCCAAAATTCCAGATGTCTACGTCATACTGAACTAGATGGTTCCAACAATATACAATTTACAGTTTTCCTTCCTCCGACGAGGCGTTGTGAGTGTTGTTCCTTATTGTAGATGAGTGACAATTTGCTTTCTTGCAACTAGAGCCGCTGCTCTTTTGGGTCTAGCAGCGCCTAACTCACGTAGAGCTGTTGTGTTTGAGCCGTCTCCTCTCCCTTGTCACGAGAGGCCCGGCAAATTTTGCTCCCTTGCCCGTCGTTCACATCGGGCAGTGGTGCCTGGTTTGGTTCCGGCAACTCGGGATACATCCGAAGATTCTCTCGCTTGTACTTCGAATGGGTAGAGTAATACTACCGGTCGACTGACGATCCCACTGCATGTTTTTAATTCCACGCTTCGTACGTGACCATCCTTTTCTTTATGAAGGTCAATGACATGGCCCAGGCTCCATAGTAGCCTGGGACCCTCGTCGTGGATCTGAACTATATCACCCACTTTGGGTGCGCTGATCTCCCTGGCTTCTACGGCGTTATGCCGTAGGATGGTCAGATCCTCTTTTGTGAACCTTGTTTGGAATCGGTATAAAATCCTTTGGATGTTTTTCTGTCGGCGCGTGAGGAGTTCTGCTGTGAACATGGCGGGATCATATTCTTTCTCCGGATCAAGCGTTGCAACAGGTATGCTGTCTAGACGATATCCAAGCATCAGCTGGGATGGCGTCAGTGGTTCATTGTCATCAAATGAGTCTGATATAGATGTTAGCGGAGGGTCATTGAGGTCCGCTTCTATCTCACAAAGTACAGTGTGCAGTTCGTCTTCTGTCACCATAGCTCTGTGTAACGTTTTCTGAAGACACAGTTTGACCATCTTCACTATCCTCTCGAAGAAGCCTCCGAACCAAGAGGCCTGACTGGGGTTGAAATGCAACTTGCATTTATTTTGATTCAGGGTATTCCGTATACTGTGATGTTCCTCCCAAGATTGTAGGATCTTGGCGGAACTCACAAAGTTTGATCCGTTATCACTGATCAACATTTGAGGATAGGAACGACGAGCGGAAAATCTTTGTAGGGTTCTTAGGGATGCTTCTGCGGAAAGGTCCTGGGCAACTTTCAGGTGAACCGCTCGAGTAGATGCGCAGGTGTACAAGGCGATGTACCTTTTGTCAACTTAAGTTCTTTCCTCAACATATAGGGGACCGGCATAATCTACACCAGTTATCGCGAAAGGACGTGATTTGGTCGGGCAGGGGTTGGTGGTCCACGGAAATGTGTCCCACGTTCCCGTCTACATTGCATGCACTTCCTAAATATGGTTTCGACTTTCTGTCGGGCTCTCGGTATGTACCACCTTTGACGTAGGCTGGCCACGACGTGGTTTATTCCCATGTGGTGTCTTGTTATGTGACATTCTTCGATAATCATATCAGTGATCCGATGCTTGGCAGCTAGTAGGACTGGATATTCTACAGATTCCTCCACCTCAGCTTCGGTGAGTCTATTTACTACTACTTATTTGTCACTTCTGAGCGTTAGGTTGAGTTGCTTCATCAATGGAGTGGAGCGCCTGAAACTGGGATTGCGAATGAATTTTTGCTCATCCGCAAAAACTTGCTGCAGTGCTTCGACTGCCCAGCACTCAGACCATTCCCTCTTCTTGAGAGTCAGACTCATTGGTTGTCTCATACCATTGTTCACCAACTTCCCATTAGGAATACCATTCGACTTACCATTTTTCATACCCATTGACTTACCATTTGAATTACCCTTTGATTTACCATTTGAATCACCCTTTGACTTACCATTTGAATTACCTTCTGACTCACCATTTGAATTACATTCTGACTTACCATTTACCTTAAACTTTAGGCACTCGATGTATTTCTTCACTCACCCCAGAGTGTTGATCAACTTCTTGAAGGTGCGACATTTATTTGCAACTGCAGGTAGAAAAGGCTCGGAGGGGTAGGTTCGCTTCAGCTTTATTTAGTGTTCCAGTGTGCACTCGAATTGGAAAGTTTTCCTACTCCTGGGGTTCCACTATGTTCTTGGGTTCATGCCACCACAGATGACTTGACTTGAGTTTCCTCGGGCTTACTCCTCGAGTTATCAGATCTGCGGGATTTTGACTAGTGGGAACATAGTGCCAGTTAGCATTAGGGAGAGCTTTCTTTATGTCTAGCGTCCGGTTTTGCATGTAAGCCTCCAGAGGGCTTGCTGAGTGGATACAACCAAAGGCAACTTGGCTGTCTGACCACATTTGAATAGCTTCAATGTTGACTTGTCTTTCGTATGCCTCACATACAAACCTGGTCAGCCTGGCTTCAAGTAGTGCTGCAGTCAATTCCAATCTTGGTACAGGAAGCGTTTTTTCAGGTGCAATCCGTCCCATTGTCATCAACAGTTTTGCCTTACCTTCACTGACCTCATGAACAACAGCTCCCTAGGCTACTGTGGAGGCCTCTACAGATGTGTGTAGGGTCACTGATTTACCAATTTTTGCGTTGCGTGTGATGAGTATGTCACCCATCATTGAGAACTCTTTCTTGATCTTCTCCCATTTTACTTCAATGGATTCTGGAAGATCATCATCCCAACTCACCTTTGACTGCCAAATTTCCTTCATTAGGAATTTAGCTTTGATGGTGATGGGGGCTATTGATCCAAGGGGTTCAAACTGTGCGGCTAAACCCCGCAAGATGGTTTTCTCAGTTGACTTACCTGATTCTAGCTCTTTCGGTGCTACTGATAAGGTGTTCTAGACTGTGTCCCATCTGAGTCCTAGGACAGGAACAGTGGGTCTGACATCTGACTCACCTACCTTTTCTGTGATCATTTTGAGCTCTGGGTCATTTGTTGCCCATTCCCTGAGGTTGAGCCCAGGTTCACCCAATATTTCCTTGGATGAAACATAGAATTCTTTTAACTCAGTCTTTGTTGATGCTGTGATCAAGAGGTTATCCACAAATATATTCCTTTTGATCTTATCAGTAATGTCCCTTTGTCCACCATACTTTTCCATGTGGTGATCAATGGTTGCATTAAGGATAAATTGAGAGCAGGTTGCTCCAAAGGGGATGACTTTGAAGCGATAAGTGTCTAAAAGATTGTTAGGATCCTTGGGATCTCTAGGCTATAGAAACCTAGTAATATCCCTGTCCTGCTCATCTAACCCTACCATTCAGAATGCCTTTGCAATATCAGAACAGGCAGCTAGCGCCCCCAATCTGAATCGCATCAACATTTGAGGCAACTCAGGAACCATGAATGGTCCAGGGTACAAACCATCATTCAGACTTTCTGCATCAATGTGAGGTTTAGCAGAACAATCAAATACTTGACGCAGGGGTGTTGTCGGAGAATCTTTCGTTACTGAATAGTATGGCAGATAATGGCAAACATCCATCGGTTTCGTGTTACCTACCTATTCGATGAAACCTTTCTGCAACTATTCTTGCATTACACCGTCATAGAGCTTCAAGAGTTCAGGTTCTGACCTCAAACGCTTGAGATTACTAACCAGTCTTCCCTGGGCCAAGCGATAATTGATGGGCAGCGTGGGATGAGATCCCTTCCACGGCAGTCTAGCTACATACTTACACTCAGAGAATCTTATGCTTTTCTTGAACTGCTCTAGGGCTGTTTTATCATCTGGGTGAGCTTCTTCTGGCGAAATGCCGATGATATCTAGCTTCCGCAACAGGTCGACATCTCTTTCAGGCTCCTTGTTGACTGCAACCTTGAGTGCAGTGATTACACTTACCTGGGGGGATGCCAACTCTCTGTTTGTTATGAGTCCAGACATCATGTCACCGAGCTTTGATGATATTATTGTAACCTCTTCACCCCGTTCATTAGGAATGATGAACCTATAATAATAGTCTGCTCCCACGAGCATGTCTACTGGGTAGTCGACTGTATTATCAAAACAATCAGCCAAGTTACGTCCTTTGGCTGTTAACCTTTGAGCAAGCTCATTTACTCCATTCATGTGGAGTCTTTCGGCCAGAGTGTCAACCCCTATCACATCCATGGATATGCTCTCAAATGTTGGCACATCAACTGTGACAGTGTTGATGTCATACTCAGTTTCATTACCTTTCCTATTGAAACCATCAATGATCAGGGTAGTATGACGACATGATGTGTCACCATTGCTCAATATTCCTCTTTCAATGAAGGATCTTTGCCTGCCCTGATCAAACAAAGCTCGCGCAAGCTTTGTTCCATCTTTGGTTCTCAAACTTACCATTGCTGAGGGTAGGGCAGTAGCCTTCCCACATCTTGCTGCTAGTGCATTAACTGTAGCTACACTAGCAGGACCAGTAGCCACAGCAACTATACCTTTCTGATTACTAGAAGACTTGTCATCTGACTGTGGATATTTACCTCTTCTATTACATAGAGCCCCATGGTGACCAGTTTTTTTACATATCTTGCAGAATGGGTATTTTTCAGAGCAATCCGTTGCTCTGTGGCCCACCTTGAAGTACTTGTAGCAAAGGCGCAGCTCAAATACTCAAGCTTTCCTTGCCTTGGTGGTCTGGTATTTTGTGCATATATACACAGAGTTCCTACCTGAAATGACCCAACAGTGCTTAGGGGCTTGAAGTTATCTCCCTGATTCCCTCTGGAGCAATTTTCATTCTGTGCTGATCTTTGAGTGCCAGCAGTTGGCCTTTGCTTCCCAGGATTTTGGGATTTACCTTGTGTGTCACAGTCTTCCATTCTAACTATGACTCATCGTAGTGCCACGCGGAAATTCTTCATGTTCCAGGCTTCAGAATTTCCTTTGTGACCGTTGCAAGCCTCTAAAATGGTGGGAGGTAGTTTCCTCTTGAGCAGGTTGACTAAGATGAAGTTGCAATTTGTGCACTTGTTGCAGTCTATCCCTACAGTCTCCGAGTGACACAATTGAGCCTCCATCCTTTGTCTGAACTCCTGCAGGGATGCTAAGGATCACGTACTTGCTTGAATGTCATCCAAGGCATGAAGATGAGCTATTTTTATGCGTGACTCATCTCCAAACTGTTTCTTGAGCAGTGCCACTGCTTGAGAGTATGCTTCATTTCTGAGTGTGAAACCCATCAACTCACTTTGGGCAGGCCCCTTCAACTTGCTACTTAGATAATGGAATTTCTCAGAGGGTTCCAAATCTGGTCTCGGATCAATAGTTTTGAACGACTGGCAAAAACTATTAAACGAGTATGTCCCCAGAGAACTCCATTATCTCTGGAGTCGGTAACTTCACTCATGCTGCCCTCCTTGTTTCACTAACAGATGGAGTGGCGTTGCTAGGTGGACCAACTCTTGTTACATCCATCAAGCGTTTGCACTTTGTGATGAGCAACTTTATCTCGTCTAACTCTATTACATGCTCCTCTGCCATATTGTAGAGTGCGGTTTCGCTTACTGTTTCATCACTTACCTGGATCTCTTGGAAACCGCTCTTGTACCTCCACTTCTTTTTGGATGAGCCCTTCAGCTAGCCTCACCTTCATAGCAAGAGCATCTAAATTTTCTGGGGCACTGAAGGGGTCTGCATCACAACACTGTTTCAACTTTGGGAGCAGTGTGGTTATGAAGCCCGTATATGCTGCCCCTTTGCTGCGAATGAGACCATCCATGGTTGGTGCCATCTTGAGATACTTGGGTATTTATCCGTTACAAATTTTTTTTTTTAATTTGTCCGTTCACTTACGGAGTCTACTTGACTAACTAGTCAACAAATTCCCCCTTTCTCAAATGTTTCTAGAACCTGTCAGTGAAGAGCACACTACTTTTCATGGCATGAAAACAAAGAAGAAAAATGAATCTATTGACACTTGACTTTGATCTTGGTGACTTACAGACAACAACGATCTACTATATTAAGTTTTGTTTGTTGAAATACCACCTTCCAAGAATGTTTCCAAGCCTGTCACGAGAGAAGTCACTACTTCTCATAAGCACAGAATCAATCAACAAATGATGATTTTTTCTCCAACGCTATAAACGATCTCCTAATAGCACGTTGACACAACCTAGGTTTACTTTATCTAACTACTTATCAATTGAAATTTCGTCTCCCTAAATTGTTTCCGGAACTTTATCCAAGAAAAGCATACTACTTCTCATAGCACGGGCAGAAAATAGAAAGACCAACTTCGAATTGACACCGTTTGCTATCAGGTTTGACAATATTTTACGCTGTTTTTCATTTTTTGGATAACTGGAACTGTCACCAGGGTTGCACTCAAACTTTGTCAACCAAACCTAACCTTGAAAACTAATAATAAACATCAGCATCAATTATCTACGTTTACCCTGGCTCTTCCCTTTATAAAATTTAGAAAATGATAACTTACCAATTGCTGAACTACACATCATTAAAGACAAAACATCGATTCAGTGTAACCATAATTCCTGCACTAAACTTTCATATATGTAAAGATGACAAATTAAATTATTTCCTGAATTTCTAGGAAATTTTTATCTTGAAACATTATAGGAATATATCACTGTCTATAGCTTTATATTCACACTTCATCTCATTGGGCATTGCTCATTTTCCAAGATGGCTTCGTCTCCATGACGCTTGCAATTTTCAAAACAATGGCGGCACTGGTCAACCGTCTGGTTCGGTAGGACCATTATGTGGGGAATTATTCCATTTCCCTTCTCACTTTACATAGATCTCCACATATATTATATCACATACCTTTGAATGGGATTAACACATCGCTATGATACATATCATTAAAGCGTACGTTGAAAGTTACTTTTAATTTGGTGGGGTTTCTGTCTTCACGAATGGCCACTTCAATGGCGTCGAAATTTTCTTTTTATACACTGTCATCGTTTGGTAACTAATAAACTAGTGTAACTACAGCTAATAAATTTCTACCAATTCATGTTAATTCTTTCTACTGCTACAGTCACTCAACTATGCTAGTCTCGATGTCTTCTCGAGTACTCCTTGGCAGTAAAGTTTATTTATATCCATCACTCAGAGTTTTCACATCCTGGGAGAGCACCAAAATGACTGGTGCTACACTTACTATTGTTCGGATCACACTGGCTGCCCTAAGGCAGTAACCGAAGCGGTTATTGGCTGGCGTCACGAAACACGTACTCAACCTCAGGAAATTTTAACACAAAGATGGTTTACTTCAAACTATAACAACCACCATGTACGCTTTCATACCATTATCCAATCATATTATCATAAAAACCATGATATGCATTCAACTACTAGAAAATTTTAGAACGATATACTTCCAAGATAAAGGAAATTAACTTGGCCCTTTACTCACAACTACAGAGGGAAAACATATAGGAGGCAGCACAGAGCGGGAACACCATGGAAGTTGAGAAAAGGATGGGAAGGGGAGAAATCCAGGACCACTGCTGCAAACCATACATTCCAAAACTCCAGATGTCTACGTCATACAGAACTAGATGGTTTCAACAATATACAATTTACAGTTTTCATCCCTCTGACGAGGCATTGTGGGTTTTGTTCACCACATATGGGTTATGTGTTTTCAATAGGTGCACATATATACTGTTCGAAGAGTTATGCTGTTCCGATGAAATGCGCAACAAGTAACCTATAACGTACGATACCGACATGTGGTATTGTAGATACTCTTGTTTTGCTAAAATACGTGGCAGTGTGTGCTCTATGTGGGGTATTAGGCAGATTTCACTATAATTGAAGTGCAAAACCATAGTAAAACTCAAGATTTTTTGAATCTGAAGCGCAGAAAAACTCTTAACCAATTTGACTTTAGAATAATAAATCTGAAGTGCATTTTTAGAAAAGGGTGTCCAGGTCCAACATAACTTTGCCTTGAATCGAGTCTTTGTCCAGTCTCGGTCCACGCGGTTGTGACCCAGACTGCAATGGGTGAATCAGGTGCGGCCGAAATTTTCTTGCGGAGTCACTAGAATTAGTTGGTTAGAATACGAGAGTAATAGCCAAGGTACCGTTGATTTTTTTAATGAAGATCGGTACAAGTAGCCAATCAATCGTCGTTGTAACAGGCGACATTTAACGTTATTTGAAGACTGGACCAAGAAAATTGTTCCAAACAGTTATCCAAATACTTTTATTTATATCGAAAGTTATATTTGCATCAATTATCCTAACTATAGACAATTTTATTTACGGGGCTACAAAGTTCGTTTGAAAAATGGACCGACCTGTGCCACGCAACCTGCCCTAATCCAGGGTGGTATTTCGCAAGTGATCCATTCTTGCTGGGTAGAATGGCAGTCTGGACTCCCACAGATGGATTGCACCACTATTTCCAAATCATCATTGGACATTGGACAAAATATGGTAAATCTTTAAACAATTTTAGACTATATAGACCTCTTTCGGAGGTAATAGAGAATCCGATTTAGAGAATTTGAAATGCAAAAAAAACTTACTATACATTGCCACTTTCGCATCTGAAGTGAAGCAGTCCTGCCGGTATATGAAATAAAAATCGATGATGATCACAAATTTTCCTACAGTACAAAGAAATTCAATTTTGTTTTTAACTCATACTTCAATCATACTATTTGAAAATATACGAGGAATGAAAATGTTGGTGTAGCTGAAATCAGCTGATCAAAATTAATGGCACTCTTACAGCATCTACAATAATACGTACAATTTGCCAATATTTGATTTAGGTAAACTGTTGTTACCTAATGGATGTGTCGAGGGGGTTCTGAAAGAGAAGTGGAGAGGGGGGGGCATGGGGCATCTCCCAAAGCACGTAATCAGATATAACAAATTCGATCGAATAAGGGAGGAGGCATGCCTTCTCCCTGCTTCCGGTGAGATAATGAGTGACCTATCCCTTCTGTCACACTTGCATAAGATAGTTTTCAGTACTCTTAAGCATAAACCAATGTGCCCATACCTTAGCAATGTCTGTTTATATTATTCTGGAAACATGAGCAGGGATTAGACGGTAGGCATTTGTGTAGTCAGACAAAAGACATATATTAAGCTGCTAATGCGGGCTGATCATTGTGATGAATTTTCGAATGCAGAATTGTGAGGTGGTTTGGGTATTTCTTATGTTCCGTTAATCATGTTGTACATTTTTTTTGTTCTCAATTCAGCAGTGTATGAAGAAAAACTCACGTAACACCGAATCAAATGGCATCTTAGTACTTAAGCATGCTAATGTTAGTCAGAGACATGAAGAGTTCACGAAACTCTTAAATGGTGTTTCGGAGTGGCGTATGAGATATTAACCCACTGACGTCACCGATGAGTTCGAAGTATGTCAAATGAACATGGTATCTTCAAGAAGCGTGAGGAATAATAAGACCATTCCCATTTAGTCACGGCATGCGGTAGCAGATGTGCATTCGTTAGGAACAATGCGCACCTCCTTCGCTCATTGATACTGGAAAGCATTTCAGATTCCAATGTGAACCACAAACGTTGGAAGTCAGACCCCTTTGCATTGGCAAGAGCCTGTAACATTCGGTGTTCTCCGGCGACCATCCATTCAGGTACGTCTTGGACCCGTCATAGCCAAAACTTTGCTAATCTTAGGGGAAGCGGTGCACATAACGTGGTATTGCCGTTACCGTTTGAACTAGCTGTCTTAGTTCATTTTAATTTTCACTTGTTCTCAGTTCAGGTGTGTTTGAAGAAAAACTCGTGTAACCACCCCACACGCATGGTATTTCCGGTTTCCAACGTAATGCAGGATATAGATATTGTAAATTGATGCCACTCATATAATTGTTTAAAGTTTCTGAAGGTATATTAAATTCAGTGCCAACGCCGATTCGTTTGCAATATGTCTGAAGAATGTAATATCTTTAAAAAAAGTATGAAGAATCTGAAACTTTTGTATGAACGTTATACCAAGCATTGTCGTGTTGGGACAGCAGGGGTGCATGTATTAGAATATTGCGTGTCCGTAGACATGTTGATAACATGATAACATTTGTAGGTCCATCAGAACCGAAAACTATCGAAGTCAGAAGACTATGGCTATGATTCCATACTAGATATCAATAATAGTGGCATGGGGACGTAATGCTGATGTACAGTACATCAATGCAATTGAAGCGTTCTTTCAAGCTACAGCAGAAAAATACAACAAAACGAAATTTAACGTCAGATATTTGATGAGAATAGGTAGAGAAATCAACTCGTTCGCACTCCTTAGATGTATA
>SDVV010009523.1:0-16667 GCA_016164225.1 Gammarus roeselii | reverse complement strand
TATATATATGAAATTCCACACCTTCCCCAACACAAAAGCAATGATCGATATAGTGGCTCATTAAGGGTTAGTACACTACTTGTGCTCCTGGCCGCCACTTAAACACTACTTGTTCTTCCTCTCCTTTTACCTTTTATTTTGTTTAGTTACTTTCAAGAAGTCACAATGGATCAAACTGGCAAGTTTGGAGATTGATATGACCTTGGCTTAATGCTGAAGGAATTTACTGAAATATTTTCATACCTTGAATGAGAATTTAGACAAAGGGATGAATAGTTTTATCTCGTGCATGAATGTGGTAGAAGCCTATTGCACTATGAATCGCAAATGCCTGAGGAATTTGTATTGCTACCTACTGCGCTTCAGCAATTCACGGCCACTGGGTTTATTGCAGTACTGCAATTGGGGTATGGCAATATGATGCTGCCCTTGCATTTCCCTTGCCTTACTTAGATATTTAATAATTGTTATTAATTATCCAATTGCCTGCTAACCTCTTGAACTTTGTTTATAATACCATCAGTATTGGTAGCCATAGCTATGTCATTGTGGTAATTTTTTTTTCAATTTTCCCTCCCAATAATTGCCTGCCTCTTCTTTATCGTTCTCTATTTTTGGGGAATTATGCCCTTCCCTAATGAAACCAATAGTTTTATCTATAATAGCTATTCTCTTCAGTTTCTTTTTATATCATAAATGTCTTCTAGATTATTACCTCATGACCATTTAAACAATAGGATTAAGATTAGATGTGTATCTCCACTGGCACTAAGAAAGTATTTTCAATTCAGAACTTACATTTTCAGAGTCAGTTTTTCCACTCTTTCAAAATTGTAGCTAGTAGCTACTATATAGGTATCCGTTCAGCTTGTAATGCTTTCACACCCAATCTAGACTGGAAATATCCAATGCAGAGCAGAATTACTCAAAATAATTATTCATGTGGAGTTATGGAAAATTGATCAATTACGGAGTTGCATATAATTAACAGCTCATGCTGCAAAGTTTCAAATAAACTCAATAACTCTGCCGAGTTGTTGAGAGGGGGAGGCGTGTATATGAGTAGTTGTGGAGCAGCACACGCCCCTCACTTACGGCACCACGATCAGATTTCTTGCGCCCTAGATTTTAGATAGTACTAAATTACGCCAGACAGCAAAAAAAAAAAGATTTTTTTTATAGAAAAATGCACTCAAGTAAGGTCATTGAGTTTTTAACAAGTTGTAATTTTCCGTCAAAATAGCATGAGCTCATGCCTACATAATAGACTTATCTTCTTAGATACTTCTAATATTTAGTGAATGATTCTTTCTAACATTAAATTACAGCTGATTGTAGTACAAAACAACTGATGATTGCATTGCAAGAAGAAAACTTTATATGAAATGTTCTTGGTGATTAGAAATACTTGCTAAAGGTACTAGACCATATCGCAGCTAATAGCTAGGTGACCAACTAAACATGGAACAAACCAAACTCCTTGCATGGAACTGCCTAATTTAACTGACACACACGCATCATATATCTAGTGATAAGCAGTACAGTCACAGCTAATGTCCACACGTAGTTCAATCTACTGAATATCAAAGTTAAACTGTTTCATTCATACCAGAGTTAGATGAAGTCAACACAGTTCAAATCCTGCCTGAAGTTTGAAACACAATGATGTTGAACGCACGTCTTTGCAAATGTCACAAAGTTCACAATCTTGCGGCAGAGTTCAGTGATAGGACAAATTTCAACGGAGTTGCTGCATAAAATTACTGTAGTTCAATAATAATAGCATTATTGCTTGCAACTCCTTGCGGAGTTGTAAGCAAAATTTCTGTGGAGTTACGCATTCGTCTGATACCAGTACTTTTTCCACCCTGGCGCCCAATGACAGGAAATGGTCATCGTTGCGTGTTCTTGGTCAGGATCTTCTGTCTTCTGAAATTGGCATTGGTCAGTTCATACATTAATGAATTCAGCACCCAACAATAAAAATGAATTGAAAGGAAAGGGCTTCCCAG
The DNA here is from genome assembly GCA_016164225.1 of Gammarus roeselii. NCBI lineage: Eukaryota > Metazoa > Arthropoda > Malacostraca > Amphipoda > Gammaridae > Gammarus > Gammarus roeselii. The sequence continues at coordinate 14,655 of SDVV010009523.1, read as the reverse complement.
GGGAAGTCTTTGTTAAACAAAGATGCAGAAATTGAATTGGAAAGGAGAAAACAATCTGTCACAGAAGTAGGACCCTTATGGAATGTGGAAAGCACCCCATCTAGCAAAGAAAGAGCAAAGTATAAACCAAACCACCAAGGCTAGAGAGCATCCAGCCTTGGCAACCGTTAACCAGCTGAATAGCAGCCAAGAAAACCAAGAGTAGTACGGTTTCCCGTTTAGCCTGAATCAGACAGGACAACAACACTCCCACCAAAATCAGCTAGCGTTGACCGGGGTGATTCCCCGCTGTTGGCAACACTGGTTGACTCCCCGCACCCATTTATGGGCACCAAAACATCGGAAATGTCACTATCTGACTAGGGGACTTGAAAGAGCAGGTCCTTGCTAGTAAGGATCAGCTTCTTGTAGAGATTCAATACACACAAAATCCAGGGAAAAAAGCCTGAGTGAAGGTGTGTTTTCCAGGTCCCTGATAATTTTGGTTTGGAAAAATCTATGTTCCCCAAACTTTGATGCTTTGGCTTGGGTTTCCATTGGATTAGGGCCAAATTTGGTGTTGATACAGGGAATATGTTGTTTGTTGTGTAAGAAGGGGATTAGAAAGAAATATAAACTTTTGTAGATATATACAAAGATACAACAGTGTGAAATCACCGCAGATGAAAAAATATCTGGGGTGATTCCCCACACCCATTTTGTTGATTATTTTCTGTTCTTCTTCAATGAAAAATAATTAAATGCAATTCTTCACACATATAATGACATCTGGATGTAACGGACCCAAAACAATACCACAGCTAATTTCAAAATGTATAACTGATTTTGCAATGTCTGATTCAGGCTGGAATGCTGACTCCTAGACAACCCAACTCACGTGAGGTTAAGACAATTGATTGGAATTTTGAGAATAGAGGACATCTGGGCCGATTCTAAACTGAGCTCGATGCCCTTAGGGTGATGAAAATGTAGAAGTGAATGATCTCTATGATTGTATGAAGCAGTGTATATCAATTTGCAGGACGGCGTGTTTTTGGCACCAGAAACCCGAGCAAATATTACCTTCCAGGCTGGAATGAATGAGCACGAGTGAATTATGCTGTATGAGACCGCGTATTTAATTGGAATATTACTGGAAGGCCTTGGGGAGGTCAACTTGCAGCAGCAATGAGGATAGCAGTCATGGTTTTGTAGAGAACATGCATTTTTGAGAGAGAACGAGCTACAGTTGCGTGCGCAGGCTCATTCAGCAAAATTGCAAGAAGGTAAATGTAAAGATTTTTGGAAAGAAATTTGGTTGCTCAATCCTAAAAAGGAAGCACTTCTACTAGGGGGGGCAGGCATTACTGGGAAGGCAAACATTGCAAGGGTCTGGGGGGGGGGGGCATTTCCAGCATATTGCAAATTCTGTTGACACTGAAGAGAATAGAAGTTGGGTGCAAAACACCCTCGACAATGTTCCTGCTGTAAATGAAATGGTATCTGTGGCGAAGATTAGGAGCATTGCCAAAGGCCTCAAAAATAACAAAGCTGTTGGAAAGACAACATACTAAGTGAAGTGTATAGGAATGCTTCCCACAGACTGACTGCAGTGCTTGCTCTCTTGCTTTCTGGCTGCATTCATGTCAAAGAGCTACCAAGAGAGGTAATGCATGTAACTGTAATTCTATTCTGAAATGTAAAATGATAGACCCTTCTGATATAAATAATTGCCACCTCAATTTCCAAGGTTCATGAGCAGGTTATTTTTGCAAGACTGCAAACATTTCTGTCCACAGCAAACAGTCAGTTTGGATTCAATGAGGGCCATGGAACTGAAATGGCAATATTTGCATTGAAACAAACTGTTGAGTATTAATTACAGAAGAGACTTGCCTGTTTTTCTGTGTTTTTTAGATTTGAAAAAAAAAATTGATAGAGTAAATCATTGAACTTTGTTCACAAAGTTAATTGAGAGAGGAGTCCCTCTTCATACTGTGCACTTGCTTGCATTTTGGTGGCCCAATCTCAAAATGGACTACAGAATGTGCACTAATTATTTAAAATGCCTGTTTCCTTATGTGGTGCCCAACTGTCTCATCTGCTTGTCAATTATTCCTAACTGTTGTTCCAAATAATTACTCCAAGTATCCCATTTAAAATAATGTCATGATGAAATTAAATATATAACAAGATCTAAACATAGAAAACATGAAATTTGGGTCAAATTAATCATTCACCTGCACTTATTTTTTTATTGCTAATTTTACTCAATGACTGCGTGGGAATACATACATTTGAACAAATGTTGGGTGGGCTTTGTCAAAGCCAAAGAGGAATGATGAAAAAAAAAATTATATGCAACCATGTACAAAACCCGCAACAGGCGGTTAGTGTATCAGACTGCAGTACTGCATGTTGCAAGTTTGAGCTTGGCATGGATGAGGCAGTTTTGGCAGGAAGATTTCCCTGGATGTTGGTCATAATGATGGACAGTCTACAGTGTATTGACAATGCATATATTCATCTGTCAACATGAACAGAAAAAACTTGTTTGAACAGGAAATGTGCCTAGACCAGTGGCCCACCAACTGCCAGTGACGTGCATTAACATACTGCAATTGTTTTTCAACAGTGTACAGTTAGCCAATTGACATGCAAATTTTTTACTGTTTCTAATATCTTTGATTTTTGCAGTGGGTAAGGGAGTCTATTTTTTTACAGCCGGAAAATATATTGCATCATGTTCTTGCATCCAAGAAGGGTTGTGTAGCTGCCTTGCTGCCTGCATGCCAGCATTCTCCTGTTGTCTCTGAGTGTATCTTCAGTGGAGTGGGGTTGGAGGCAGTAGTTGCGAGGGAGAATGGTCTTTGGCACAAAAATAAATATGCCAGAAACTTGGAGGCTTTATCTCAGGTCGACTGGGGGCTAGAATTCAGCTATTCTTCAGTGTGTGAAGATTTTTAGTTGAGTCAGTTGTGATGTCTCTCATTGGTGAGTTCATGCTGTTTTCTTCTGGTGTCCCATGGGCTGTCAGGGCATCCTCTGCTTTTGTCCAATTGGGATCACAGACATGACATGCATATGAGCGGGTGAAAAGAGCAGCGCTTGTAATGGTACATACTGTCAGCTGATTGGGGATTACAGAACATTTTTTCATTGATTCTCAAAAAAATCTTTTTTTGACAGTAAAAGAGCCCATGCTATGTCAAAACGAAGAAAAGGTTACCCAGCTGTGAATTCTCTCCCCCCTGCTGCATAGTGAAATAATATAAAATCCTGGCGAGATTTGTACTATCCACCCAGCAGCCCCTTTCCAGTTGTTTGCGAGAAGCTTGTCTGTTGTTGCCTTTTGTATGTTGTGGACCAAGTGGATTATTATACCTCTTGATCCCAGTTCCAGTATGGGTTGAGATGGCCTTCTCCTTCATCTGCTGAAGAGCTCCCTCCCTCCCTCTTTATTTAGTTTTCTTGAATTAATTGACAGGAAGTGCCCCTGTAGTCAGGAGGCAGATCAATCTATTTAGAGAAGATGCTTTAGAAACCCTAATGAACTTTCTCATGTGGACTAGGGGGTTGTTTGAGGGGCCTGGATTAGGGTTTGAGGGCAAAACTGATGAAACACTACAAAATTATGCACCTTGTATTGGAAGATTTGCTCTGTTTTCAATGGTTATGAGAGTTGGTACTAGCAGTGCTTGTACTGGGTTCCTCATTTAACAACGTCTCTATTTCTTATCAATTCACTAAAAGTCACAGTTTCTATATAAACTGCCATAAATTCAATTAAAGCAATTTTTTACATTGCATGTCACTTTTTGAGATTCTTTTCCCTGTAGCTATTCACCATGTTACTGAAACTATTTGAATAAGGTTTCCTGCAATCTACCTTAGGAGGTAAAACATTGAAATTATTTTGCATGTTACAACAGGATATAGTATTCCTGAGGTGTCCAACCATGCTAAAATCAAAACATACAGTTGCATTGTTCAGATTTGGATTCATCACTGAGAGAAAGCAAATTGACCATTCATAACTATCCAAAACACGTACAACCTTGAGTTCCGAAGGAGGTGTCAAGCACCTCCTAGTACTATAGTGAACTGGTAGGCCTATCTGTTCCATATTGTAATTGTTTGTAATGTATACCATAAAAAAAGCAAAGAATGAAGACAGTGGTGAAAGTATTATTTTCCTATCCCTGTCTACCAGCTTTGGGGAGGGTTCTCAGTTGATATAAGCAAATCAGTTTTCCAAAATATTTAATTCCTGTATGGCGTTTTTTATCACAGAAATACAAAATAATAAACTTATGAAAGTGATTTATTGATGTATTATTCAAATATTCAGTTGCAATTCATTCTAATGAGAGAAAAACAATACAAAAATAGCACTCAGTTTAATAATTCTGCATAGTTTTATTGTTTCTTGATTTTTCCAGGCTCCAGACCAACACAAGCCCTGTTCTATGGGTAATTGGCTGAAGTTTGTTTCCTCTTGTCCTTCTGTTGTGTGCAGGAAGTTCTTCAGTGCAAGATGTGTTTATGGGGAATGGCTTGCCTGCTGAAAGAGTGCTGTTGACAGATATCACTTGCCATAAGCACACACCTGCTGATCTGATCTGATTTTAAAAATCTGACTCACCAAATGAGTAATTATGTTGAATTTTTTTGTTTCAAAATGTGTTGACTTACCACTGAATAGCCAGTTGCCTTATTCTGGTGTGCTTGTGTTATCTGAACCTCCTGTCCTGCTCTACACTCTGACCTTGCTGGTGTGTTGGGCAGGTGTGAGGCCCCCAAGATGAGCAACAACAAAACTAACATTCCTAATTTATTTTCCAGGACGCATCATTGACGATGGGGGACAGCAGCACAAGCACATCATCCAGTAGTAGCAGTGCCAACAGTAATACTAGCAACACCTCCATCAATACCACAGCAGTCACTGGTAGTGGCAGCACAAGCAGCCTCTCTGGCAGCAACAATAACAATATTGGCAGCAGTGGCGGTGGTTCCTGCAGTGATCTCGACCGACAAATTGAACAGCTCAGAAGATGTGAAGTAATCAAAGAGAGTGAAGTTAAGGCACTCTGTGCTAAAGCTAGAGAAATATTGGTGGAGGAAAGCAATGTGCAGAGGGTGGACAGTCCTGTTACGGTGAGTAAAGAGATGCTGGTGAAGGCAATAAACAGTTTCAGTTAGGCACAGCATTCTTGGCCTGGTGCAAATATGTTGTAGCTGGTTGATGCCGAAGGCTAACCATGTAACTCCATAATTAATGTACTAATACAGTTCAAGTTAGGCTGTTGTTCCTTTTCTCTGTGCAGCCCACTTCTTTCTTTCTATCCCTCTCCTTTTTTTCATTCTTATTCGTCTCTTGCATGAGGTTATCTGCTTGAGTGTAGATCTCATTCATGGGATCCTCTTTTGCAGTTTTTTTTTCTGCCCTAGCAGTTCTTGGACTGTTGAGTGCCTCCACCCAACCTCAAATCTAATCGTCTATGCAGCTCGATTGATGCATTTCTTCCAGAACTCAATTGGGTTGAATTTCTTATCCTGCAATACAATTAGCTGTACAAAAACAATTTTTTTGTTAACATGTAGCATCTGTTCTTTTATCTGGCTGGTGGCCTTCTCAATTACGTTATGGTTACAGACTAGACAAAGCCTTCTAACATTTTTGACTTGACTAGATTCAGATTGGTAATAGCAGTCTGAGATTCTTTGAAGGTAATCTGCATAAACATATTTACATTAACGGATAATTTAGCTTGCACATGCCAAATACTTTTGAAATACACCAAATGAAAAAAGTATTGAAATTTGAAAGTGTTATAGTGTCCTAAGAAGTGATGTATTTTTGCGAACCTAGAGCATTCAAAATTAGGGTTGCAGAATAAACTTTTTCAGAAGACTTGTATATTTGATAGGCGCATTTGGCCACGGTTGTCTAACAAATCAAGATTTAGAAAGGTGCGCGACTGGGACATTTGATGAATATTAACCTCACAATGGATAACTTTTGAATCATCAAATATATCAAGTTTTAATGAAATGAGAACATTTCTAAATGGACCCCCACGTTTATTGGTTGAATGTCTTTGGGATAAGCATTGAAACACAGGAGTGAATTTTTTCCCATCCATCAAGCTATCTAACTAATTAATTTTGCCATTTGAGGTAACATTGTCACCAAAGATTACCATGGTGCATAGCAAAGTAGCTATTCATGAAAATTTTCATATTGATCACTGTTAGTATCCAGTTACCAAGATGTAAACCTAGAAAGCTCTGTTTGGCATTCAAGATTTAGATGATCTTGAACTAACTGTAATGGTATTCCATGAGGGGTTGATCTTGATTAACCATTCTTTTTTTTTGCCCATCTCAGGTTTGTGGCGATATCCACGGTCAATTTTATGACTTGAAGGAGCTTTTCAAAGTCGGAGGGGACGTCCCTTACACAAACTACCTCTTCATGGGCGATTTTGTTGACAGGGGCTTCTACAGTGTGGAGACTTTCCTCTTATTGCTAGCACTCAAGGTTAGTGGATGATGGCAATGATCGTTAACTGTTAATTCTTCTTATAGCCGACATGTTTAGTGCTTGATTGTGACATATGGCCCTAGAAGGACATATACTCTAATGGGCTAAATCTAATCAATCATTGAATTGATTGTGGACTGGGGTGACTGCAGACAATGGAGTTTTGAGGGTGTAAATATATTAGTGTATATTGTCTTTTTTTTTGCATAGGATTAGGTCTTTCAACTTGGATGTTTTTCATGTGGTTGGTTCATCAGTCACAGATGTTGACTATCCTGTTGATTCAGCTGGGATTTGCTGAATATTTTGAACTACAGATACGTAGATGAAAGGCCGAATCTCCCATAAAGGAGGTTGGTGAAAGTGAGATAGACCTTGCATTCCTCTCCTGTACTCGCACTCATTTCAAAATTTTGAAATTTATTGATAAAGGGTTTGGCCTGGATTCTGCAATACACACTTTGAGTCAAAGTGAGGTCAAAGATCAGTGTCAGCAGGTAAGCCTGTGACAGCTCCCACTGGATCACTCCTTCATGTTTCTTGAGTGCTGGACATCCGTCACACGCGCTCATTGCGTTTTCCAATGACGCGTTATGTGTGGGAACGCCTGCGAGCCAACGCTAATTCCTCGAGAGTAGCTCTAGGGTTAACATAGTGGCCTACTACACTCGTAACACTATCGAACGCACATGTCGGTGGGTGTCCAGGCTTTCGGGCTGTGTCCCGGACGTGGCTTCTCCTCAGTAGGTAAAGCTAGTGCAAAGCAACAAAAACGTCAAGTGCAGAAAACCACATCAGGGATGAGTCAAAGCTTTTCTATTCCAGAGTTTCTATCCATTGCACGCTCGCCGGCTACCTCTGTCGAAGGTAGCCAGAGGCACAATGACTTGGGTTTTGTGTTTTTTTTATGTGATTATTTAGGTGTAGTCAATCTTTTCCAGTAAAGCTGACTTAGGTTTGCACCTGAATTTTTGGTTCAGAGTTGAATAAATGAACACTCTTGAGGGGCTGAAAACGAAAGACATCTATGTCACATAGCTACGTATTGATGCGTGCAAAACCTTCTGGATCCTTTAACTACTCTAAGTTAGATAAGTCAGCAAATTGCTTGATCTGTTCCTGCGATGTAGCAATGCTTTTCTTCTTCAAGATGAGCATGCAGGCAAATGTAGCCATATTGAAGATTCTCAATATTTGGTTAGACCTAAGCATTAAAACATTGACATCCAAGGACATTGAGGAGTATCTATTAGCCTATTACAAACATTTATGTATATTGAAATCTTCTATTAACCTTAAGCTCTATAAATCGTCATTGAATCAGACGAAAGTGACTGATACTTGGTACTATTTTGCTATGTATTATCTCCATTCCCATAGGTTCGGTACCCCGACCGCATCACCTTGATCCGCGGTAACCACGAGTCGCGCCAGATCACGCAGGTGTATGGCTTCTACGACGAGTGCTTGCGCAAGTATGGTTCCAGCACCGTCTGGCGCTACTGCACCGAGATCTTTGATTACCTCAGCCTCTCAGCCATCATCGATGGCAAGATCTTTTGCGTGCACGGCGGCCTCTCGCCAAGCATACAAACCCTTGACCAAATCAGGACCATTGATCGCAAGCTCGAGGTGCCTCACGACGGGCCCATGTGCGACCTGCTGTGGTCAGACCCTGAAGGTGGGTGCTGCTCTTACTTGCCTTGATGATGGATGATGCGAGTCCAGCAGCCAGACTTCAAGGCAGTTCAGATTTTGCTGGAGGTATGCAACTGCGGTCTCATGTTTGTCGTGTTGTGTAATTGTTGTGAGGTCGTCTGCGTATGAGCTGATGTGAGTGTTCGGTTCTGTTGGAATTGGCAGGTCGTGCATCAAGGCATTGAAAAAGAGGCAGATAGCACTGATCCCTGTGGGACACCATTGGGACGTTGCGGATTCGTGAAGGCCTGTTGTTGTTGACAGTTTGTGCATGTACACCGGAGAGGAAATTAGCAAGCCACTAGTAATTTTGGAATGGATGTGGGCGTTGAGTTTTGTTTATGAGTACCTGCCTTGGAACTGTGTAGAAAGGCTTACTAATGGCGATAGCACAATCCAGGGTCCGTTTGGCTGGATTCTTTTTGTTCAGGCCTTCATGGATAGCCTGGGCGAGGTTGGTGAGGAGCGTGGTGGTGAAGTGTTGAGCCCTTAAACTATTTTGTGTAGGGGAGAGTGGGATATGTGCATTAATTTTGTTTAGAACCAGGCTCCAAGATTTTCGAGGGGTTTGGGAGGAAGGAAATGGGTCTGTATGAGGTTGTTTTTGTAAGAACTTTGTTGGGTTTCAGGATAGGGATGATTTTAGCTTTTTTTCAGATGTTGGGTATTGTATTGTGTAGTACAGAAAAGTTAAAGATGTCTGTGAGGGCCGCGATGGCGTGTGGCCCTAGATGTTGAAGGTGAATGTATGATATGCCGTCTGGGCTCGCTTCTGAGTAATTATTGGTCTGGCTGATGGCGGCTATTGTCATGGCTGGTGTGAAGAGAGTTTCCATGTTTGGATCAGTCTGCAATCTGTGTAGCTGTTTAAGTATCTTCCTGTTGTCTGGGCGGTGTGGTAGGTGGCAAGTCTTAGCATAGTGTTTGTTTAGTATATCTGCTTATTGTTGGTTCAATGGTATGGTGTGGGTGTTGGGTGGAAGGATTGGCTAATGTGTGTCTGTGGTTCGTGTTTGTGTTGTTGAGGCTCCTAATGAGTTTTCATGATTTTGATGGTGAGGTTCGGAAGTCAGTGTTTGTAATAAACGAACGTCATGAGTTCGTCTGTTGCTCACGGACATCTGCATCTATTTCTGCGTTAAGGATTTGAATCAGAGTGATCTGGTCGTTGGTGGAGGATAAATTACGGAGGTGGTTCCGCTGCTGAATTGTACGCTTAATATTGGCTGAAAAGGCTGGATTGAAGCCGCGGACGAACCCGGCGGGTATGTGTTGTCTGTCTGCATGGTTGAGTACTGTGTTGAACTGTATCGTGGCTGTGTCGATTGATGTGTATTGGGTTAGGTCAAAGTCTTGTAAAGGGATTTCAATCGATGGTTTGTATTCGTCCCCGTCTGCTCTCTTGTAGTTACGAAAAGTGTGAGGAAGCTTGTTCTGGATTGGGGATCGAAGTTGGTAGTTATTGTCTATTGGGAGGTGGTCGGATGACATGTCCTGGTGGACCCCTCATTGGCAATTTAGTGCGAGGTTGGGGGAGCAGAATGAGATTCGGTTGTGTATTGGGATTGAACGGTTTGCGAGTGGGTGTGACTGCGTTGTTCAGTGTGATAAGTGTATCCAGCTGATCAACGAGAACACTACCCCTCCGGTCACCTCTATTTGAGGCGAAACAGGAGAGGGCGTGCACGTTGAAATCAGCTAGGGCGAAGGTGTTGGTGGTTGTGTTGAGGTAGTCTGGGTGGAGCGTATGGTGAGGTGGACATGAACTGGTTGGAGGGATGTATATGTTGAATATATTGCATTTTTTTTTTGTGAATTTGTATGTGTAGTGATCGAAGTTCCAGTGTGGGGTCAGGGGGAACTTCTACGATGATAAAGGCGGTTCTGTTGGTGAAGTGGAGATTTTTATATACCAGTGTAATGAGTGAAAGGATTGCCTTGTTGCCGGGGCGTTAGAATCTTTCTACCGTAACCCCTGCGTATCTTGAAAGGCGACTAAAAAGGATTTTCCAGAGGGGCTAGGAATTCCTTTCTCTGTGAAACCCATCCGCAAAGACGGCAAGACGAGCGAGGGGAGGAGAAACTCACGCCTCTCCAAACCCTATTGTTGGGGTCGCTGAATGTGCGTGGCTGTAGTACGAATGATGTAACGAGGAGGAAGTTTGATGTGTTTGTGCTGAGTGAGATGAAATTGAAAGGCAAGAGAAAAAGCGAGTTCTGTGTGGTAAGTGGAAAAAAGTCTGGTGTGAAGGAAAGTTGGGCACGAGAAGGAGTCATTTTGATTAAGTAATCGGTTGGCTAGTAGCGTTACCGAGTGGAAGGATGTGTCCTCAAGTTGCGAGAAAAGATGGGTATTTGTGAGTGCATGTGGTCCAGGTAGCAAGAGGGAGCAATTCTGGACTGACTTGAGTGAGCGGGTGACCTTAATACGAGAGTTGGAGATGCAGTGGTGGGAAATGTGATAGAAAGGTATGGCGTTCCCAGTAGATATGTCTGGAGAAAACCTGATAGGCTTGTGTATGGAGCAGGAATTAGTGGTCGGGAACAGTTTATTCAAGAAGCGAGATAACCACATGTACTAATTGGTAAAGATGGCCTGTGGTGCAGTGGTGGAGAGAGCGCTGATGAATTTTGTGCTGATACCGAGGAGAGTGGCCGGAGGCTGCTGGATGGTGGTGCAGTGGTGTTGAGAAGGGAGGGTGAAAGAGTGTCTGACCATCTGCTGGTGGAAAGTAGATTAAGAGCGGAGCAGTGGTGGAAGGGCTCTTGAAGTGAGTGAACTGAATGTTAGAAGCAGAGCTGAGGAGTTCTAACAAGCGTTGCGAGAAGAATGTCACAACGTGAGAGAACAGCACCCGAGAGATGTGGAGGAAGAATGGGAGACGTTAAGAGATGCGTTGCTGAGATGCGCAAAAAATGTGTGGTGCGCACCGTGTGGGCGGGTGTAGAAGGAAAGGTTGCGATTGGGGGAACGAGGAGGTTAAACTGGCGGTGACACGGAAAAGAGGCGTTTGAAGAGTGGTTGCAGGTGAAGTCGGTAGAGGCATATGAAGGCTATAAAGAGAAGAGAAAAGAGGTGAAGCGGGTGGTGAGGAGAGCCAAAATGGACGCTGATGCCTGGTGGCGCCGACGGTTGTGCCAGAATTTTGACGCGAACAAGATGTTCTGGAAAGAGGCGAAGAGGGTGAGAAAGGGAGAAACCGGAAAGGAAGAAGTGGTGAAAAATGAAAACGGCCAGTTTTTGTTGGAAAGTGGTGATGTACGGAAGAGGTGGGCCGAGTGTTTTGATGAGTTGTTGAATGTCGAGGATGACAGAGGCTGACATCGTTGCTGTGGGTGGTGGTGCTCGGATGCCAGTTTTGGGAGAGACTTGTAGCGGACATTACCAAGGAAGAGGTGCAGGAGGCGGTGGAGGTGATAAAAGCAGGGAAAATCCCTGGTTTGGATGGCGTTGCGACCGAGTGCCTGTAAAAGGGTGGAGTATTGATTGTCGAATGGTTGGTGAGGTTACTGAACTTGTGTTTTGTGGCAGGCTTGGTACCAATCGAATTCCGCTGTATGCGTGCAAAGGAGATGAAAATCAATGTTGAAACTTGAGAGGTATCAGTCTGTTGAGTGTAGTTGGCAAGTTGTATAGGGGAGTGCTTATCAAAAGGATTAGACTGTACGGACTGCGCAATGAGAGAGGAACAGCGTGGTTTTAGGAGTGGTTGAGGGTGCGCCGATCAGATTTTTGCAGTGAGGCAGGTCTTTGAGATGTACCTTGCGAAAGGAAAGGACGTGTTCCGGGCTTTCTTGAACCTGGCGAAGGCATACGACAGGATTGCCAGGGAAGCGCTGTGGAGGGTGTTGCGTTTGTATAGAACAGGAGGACATCTGTTGAAAGCGGTGCAGAGTTTCTATGTTGGCAGCCGAGCATGTGTCAGAGTGGGAAACGAGGTGAGTGATTGGTTCTCAGTGAAAGTGGGACTGAGACGAGGCTGCGTGATGACCCCTCTGGCTGTTCAATATCTATGTGGATGTAGTGGTCAGGGAGGTGAACGCGAGTGTGCTGGGTCGTTGCTTGGAGCTGTTGGAAGCGAATGGGCGGAGTTGGCAGCTGAGCCAGTTGCTATTTGCGGATGATACGGCCCTGGTTATGGTTTCAGAGAAGAATCTATGTAGGCTAGTGTCTGAGTTTGGTAGAGTGTGTGGGAGGAGAAAGCTTAAAGTGAACGTGGATAAGAGTAAAGTAATGAGATGCTCGAGGACTGTCGATGCGAGTAGAATGAGTATCCTCCTAAATGGAGAGTTGTTGGAAGGAATCCAGTGTTTTAAGTATCTGGGCTCCCATGTGGAGAAGACTGAATTATTGGAAACTGAGGTGAAGTCGCGAGTGATTGAGTGGTTTGAAGTGTTGGATACATGAAGAGCGAAATGAGCTGCAAGACGTTGGGGATGGAAGCAAAGAGAGGGCTGTATGAGGGTGTCGTTGTGCCAACTGTGCTGTACGGAGCTGAGACTTGGAGGGTGAGAGCATGGGAGAGAAAAAGGTTGAATGTTTTTGAGATAGATTGTTTGAGGAGCATGGCTGGAGTGTCGCTAAGAGACATGTTCACTAACGACGTGGTTTGCATCAGAACGGGGATGGTGAAGAAGTTAGAGGACTGAGTTGATTCGCGTGTTCTGAGATGGTTCGGGCGCATTGTGAGGATGGATGGATGGAGGGATATAGGTGAAAAAGGGGTCGAAGTCAGAGGCGAGTGGACGTAGGCCTGGAAGGAGACGGAAGTTTGGGTAAATGGATGGTGTGAAGCGGGCGTTAGGAAGGAGAGACGTGAGTGTCTAGGTAGCGAGAGAGCGTGCACTGGATAGGCGTGAGTGGAAAATGGTGGTGAACGGATAAGTTATGACGCTGCCCTGATGTGCTTTCCCGCCCTAGGCATATCGTTGAGAGACGGGATGATCGTGGGCGGGGGGGAGGGTGTCGGTCATCATGACGCAGCAGGGGTAAACCAGTCACGCTCTCAGGCCCTGCTGTCGACACTGACCTCGAACTGCGCTCATGACCCGGAGGGTGTGTTGCGGGGTCCCCGGCCGGACCCTTTTGCGCATAAAAAGCTAAGGAGTGTGAGTGAGTCTATGAGAGTGTGAGGTTCGTCTTACCGTCGGCCACCCCCTTGCTTGGGGATTTAGGCCTAGTGTCTGTATCTGTAACGAGCTCTTTACCACCGTCGTTGTTAGGACAATTATGGCAGAGTGTTGAGTATCCGGGAAACTTTGATTGGTGTTATGGAGTGTTGTTTAAGTTTTGTTTCCCTGAGTTGAGCAATGTGGACGTGATGTTTTAGTCAGACTTATTTACCACCAATGCCGTTTGTGTTCATTTGTGATATATTAAGGTGTTTGGCATTGGGTTGGGGTTGCTGTGGTGTAGCAAGGGGTGGTGGTGAGGCCACGTGATGTGGTGGTGGGGGCGGGTGTGGGTCGTGGAGTCCGGGGCAGAATAGGTGATGCCCTGGGCAGAAGAGCTGCCGTCAGTGAGACCGACGGACGCACAAGAGCGAAGCCCCCCAGAAGTGGAGGGGCGTTGGGTGTTGGTGCGGGTGGAATGTTGTTATTGTTGATATCTGTATTGATGTTATGGGTTGGGTGGCAGTTGATGCATTGCCACCAGTGTGGTATGTTTCTATTGAAGTGGAAAACAGAGTATTGTTTTGTGTAGTGTGTCCATGTCCCACATCTGCACTGGATCGCGCCAGTGCGGCGTATGCAAGGACGCCCGCAAGTTGGACATGGGTATGCGTTGGGACCAGGGTTGGGTTCAGTGTCACCGGCTTGGAGAAGGAGGGGAAGGATCGCCGGCAGTTGTCCATTTCCCCCTAGAGAAAAAAGTTCGATTGTTGTGGCTCTGGTGTCTGGTGTTTTGTCGGCGGGCCAGGGGCCTGGGCAGCGCTCAAGCTGCGTCCACGCCAACGACAGAGACGTGAACAGGGGGGGGCTTGAGGGACTTTCGCGAAGCGGCGTCCAACCCGGGATGCTGACTCCGTCCAGAGCGTCCGATACTCCGCCACCGCAAGCCGGCAACCTCGCGACGGCCGGCCCGACGCTCGTAGGCTCCCTCATGGACGGCTCTTCACTTTTGTGTATTGTCATGCGTGGTACCAATTGAGTGGGACAGTGCCCAAGATTAAATTGGGGTGGATGGTTGATTATTCATTATATAGATCATTACCACTTTATTTTAGTATTTTATTATTGCTTATTCAGTGGGCTCTAATACTTATCTGTACTCTTTTTCCATGGTGATCTATTTAGTTTTAGTTATGAATCGTTAGACGCCCGCAGGGGCTCAGCATTGGGCGAGCGACGCCTTTCCGTTGGGGCTCCGGAGGAGCGCGGAAGTGGTTACTGCTCCTACGTTGAACCTACTCTGAATCTACGCTAAT
>SDVV010009522.1:0-16667 GCA_016164225.1 Gammarus roeselii | reverse complement strand
TCACTTATACGAAAACATAACATTTCACACCGAAAATTCGACGTGAACATCTTGGCGAAACATTAGTAATGACTTCGACCTCCCTCTCTTGTGTTTCTTGATCCTTGGTACCAATGACAGTCTGTGGGTTCTTTATCAATAACGTACATTTATTCCTCACCTAAAGCTGTCGACTCGTCATATCGGAGTAGGATTTATCATCTGGGTGTGTTTTTTTCTCTGATCTATTGGTGTTCTAGACTAACGCCCTTAGTACACATTTTAGATAAACGACGACCTTTGGGAGTAGTATATGCAATACTTGTATTCCTATCCTTGTATCCAAAACTTTGTTTTAGTCTTCAGCGAGCTTTTTACGGACTCTATTTTTAATCACTGTTACGTGTTTATGTCATCGAATCGTTACAGATTTCTTCTTCTTGCTATTATCCACATTTCCATTCATTATATTCCCGCAGATATCCGAAATATACCCCATTCTCCTTGCACTCAAATTTTTGAGACAGGATTCTCTTTCCTCATGTTTCATTACCAACATACTTGAAACAAAGTCAGATATAAATTTGATTTCATTATGCATTTTTACACTTCTTATACTTGTTACCCTTTCATTACCTCATTTGATAATTCGGTTTGTTTCAACTTTAGCAGTTTTTTTTTCTTCTCACATTTCAATGTCACTGTCACTGATATCCATTCCACTGAGAGTATCCCACGTTTTCCCCTTATTTTCATTATTTCAAATTTTGGCTAATGTTTGGGTCTTTCTCTCACCATATCGATTTAGCCATTTTCACCCAAGCTTGAGTGTTAGTGGCACCATACTTTCTTTTACGCTCGCACCATTTTGAGCACTGTCTTCCTCATTATTATTGATACTTAAGTCCGGATTATTATGTTCTATCAATGCGCCCATTGCATCATAAGAGCTTATATTTCCTCGTTCATTTTTAAGATTAGCATATTCAAGATTATGCTGTCCTTTGAGATGGCGCCAAAACCCGAAAGTGGAGCTTGATTTGCATAGTTTTATCTCCGCATTGCAAGTAACACATACCACCCTGTTTACCTTTCTGTTAAAATACTTCCAAACCAAACTGAGCGGCATCCTTCTTCACCAAAAGCGGATCGCTATCTGAAGGAGTACAGATATGAGTCCAAGTTATACATACAGGATTGTTAGCTTCTTTACGTTGGCACATGTATGGGACACCATGTTGGCATTTACACACATTTTGTGCAAAAGGGTTACCATACACTGCCGGATGCATTAACACCTACGCAACCTAACCTAACCTATAGAACAACATCCCTTGCTGTTGTTCCAAGGTATTTAATGGGCATTAGCTTAATGTTATGTTATGTTAAAAGAAGTAATCATCCTATCCTAACCTAACCTAACATATATACGGTATTCAGACATTGATTTATACGTTATTTAATACATATCTCCGCTTATCTCTACATTTGATCAATCCTTTGCAGTTTGATACACACATCCAATTCTGATCTAGTAAATCATCAAAAACCTAACCTAACCTAACTTATGTACGATATTCAGTCAGTGATTTATTCAATGCATAACAAATATCTCCACTTCACTATACATTTTGATCTATCTTTTGCAGTTTTGATAACTTACACCTAATTTTTTCTACTTCGCAATCAATCTCAACTCATATATGTTACCAGAGAGGTCATATTTTTCAATCTCAGATGGATTGAATGTTACAAGTTTTTCATATTTGTTTCCATCATCATACAAACGGATCACTTCATCTCATACTAGGTCTACCACATTTTACCCCAATATTTCCTGACACTTCATCCATTGCCGACTTGCAGAATTGATCTGTCTTTTTTCTTTCCAATAATTTTTTCATAGTCTTCACGATGACAGCGTTTCAAATGTCTCCACACGTCACTCGTGGATTTATGTTTATTCAATTTTATTTCTTGCTGGCAAAGTTTACAGACCCCCATCACTCCATTTCTTTCGAACAATCGAGGACTCAAGCTACAACCCATCCTTCCACGACAGAATCCCAATATTGACTGAGTTTATTCCCATCGGACTCAGATTTTGTATTGCACCATTCTGTCCCACATATACAGCATTTCCCCCCAAATAGGTTTATGGGTACCGTTGCACCCCTTGAAATATGTTCTCTTACCGACTTCAACAATTTCGATGTTACCTCCGTCCGACACAATGTATGCAATTCATCGCTTATCCTTTGCGTTTTTAGGATAATATAAACAATTTAATTTAGGATTTTCATAGTTTTATTGTTTTTTTATCAGTAATAATTACAAATCTTGCTGGATACATCAATGTTTATGCATTTTTTGTATCAACATGGTGCGAACATACATCCGTACCCATCATCACTTTGTAGCAGTCTCCTCTCAAATTCCTTCATATGTTCCACCATATCTTTGATACGAATACGGAAACCTGTTCCATCCCCGTATCTCCATAAATGTAGATCCCCCATTTCCATAATTGTTCTTCGTCTTCTTCTTTGCGAACTTTAATTATTCGAATTTTATCCAATTCAATGTACCTCCAATCTTTATTCGAAAGAAAGTCCATCATACGCTTCAGATTTCTTCAGTCCCTAGATAGAATTTATCTTCTACTAACCCAACTTTCTTACATGTGTGGATGTTTCCTGCTTGGGATATATCAATTTCAAGATATACCTTCTTATTTTATTTGAACTCTGTTACATACGACTGAAATGTTTCGAAATCAGTCACCCAAATCCTGTTTTCTTCATTGTCCTTCCATTTATGGATAATAGTTCTTGCTCTTGTGATTCTTGTTCTCCGCATTTGTAGATAATTGATGTCTCCATAACTTGTCACTATATCCTCGAACCAAGCTAAATCATCTCCGGAGATTCTTTCATCCAACACTCCTAAACAAATTTTTGTGATGTGAACATCCATTTTTATTTATTCTGAGACGATACGCACGTCTTCACTTGTTCTCCACGTTTCACTGACTCCATGCTCGGCGTGCAGATACCTTTTATATCTTGATTACATGTTACATCTTGCAAAACATTAGGCCCATCATCACTCACCGTGGTCAACATGAATGTATGTATGTACGTGTATAGAGCTGTATACGTATGTGCATGAGTGTATTCGATCCTAAACACGTGTACATGTATTGAAAAAATAAATACATTTATAACAATATTTACATTTTCAATACAATTTTTAAAAAATCAATAAGAAAAGGAAATCGAAGCCCGGACAAAGCCAAATCATTTTATTAATGTGATAACTTGGCTACTAAAAAAAGATCCGGGCGTCTAATTTTTTTCTTTTTGAAAGTTTTCAAATTGTATTGAAAATTTAAATTTTGTTATATATGTATTTTTTTTTCAATACATGTACACGTGTATACGATCGAATATACACATGCACGTACAGAAGCGATCAAAAATTCGTTTATGATTTGAAACTAAGTAAAATCTTCTATGTTCATTTTCCGCCCCATATTAAACTTATCGGAAATTTGATTATTATTACCCATTAAGAAGCTTTGTCTACACATAGTAACGTAAGTAATTTCTATATGAAGTTAAATTTCACGTGGGAAAAGTCGAATTTCTTTTTCCGGTTACAGACTAACCATAAACGAATTTTTGTTCGCTACTGTACGTATACAGCTCTATACACGTACATACATACGTTCATGTTGACCACGGTGAGCGATGATGGGACTTATGTTTTGCAAGATGTAACATGTAATCAAGATATAAAAGGTATCTGTACGCCGAGAATGGAGTCAGTGATACGTGGAGAACAAGCAAAGACGTGCGTATCGTCTCAGAATAAATAAAATGGATGTTCACATCTCAAAAATTTGTTTACGAGTGTTGGATGAAAAAATTTCCGTAGATGATTTAGCTTGGTTCGAAGATATATTGACAAGTTATGGAGATATCAATCATCTACAAATGCGGAGAACAAGAATCACAAGAGCGGGAACTATTATCCATATATGGGAGGACAATGAAGAAAACAAGATTTGGGTAACTGATTTCGAAAAATTTCAGTCGTTGTAACAGAGTTCAAAGAAAATAAGAAGGTATATCATGAAATTGATATATCCCAAGCAGGAAACATCCACACATGTAAAAAAGTTGGGTTAGTGGAAAATGAATTCTATCTAGGGACTGAAGGAAATTTGAAGCATTTGATGGACTTTCTTACGGATAAAGATTGGAGGTACATTGAATTGGATAATATTCGAATAATTAAAGTTCGCAAAGAAGAAGAAGAAGAAAAATTATGGAATTGGGGGGATCTACATTTATGGAGATACGGGGATGGAGCAGGTTTCCGTATTCGTATCAAAGATATGGTGGACTATATGGAGGAATTTGAGAGGAGACTGCTACAAAGTTATGATTGGTACGGATGTATGTTCGCACCATGTTGATACAAAAAATGCATAAACATTGATGAATCCAGCACGATCTGTAATTAATACTGATAAAAAAAATATGAAAATCTAAAATTAAATTGTTTATATTATCCTAAAAACTCAAAGGTTAAGCCATGAATTGCATGCATTGTGTCAGACGGAGGTAACATCGAAATTGTTGAAGTT
The DNA here is from genome assembly GCA_016164225.1 of Gammarus roeselii. NCBI lineage: Eukaryota > Metazoa > Arthropoda > Malacostraca > Amphipoda > Gammaridae > Gammarus > Gammarus roeselii. Next base: position 12,034 of record SDVV010009522.1, on the reverse strand, counting down.
TGGTAGGAGAATATATTTCAAGGGGTGCAACGGTGCCCATAAACCTATTTCGGGAGAAATGCTGTATATGTGGGACAGAACGGTGAAATATAAATCAGAATCCGATGGGAATGAACTCAGTCAATATTGGGATTCTGTTGTGGAAGGATGGGTTATAGCTTGAGTCCTCGATTGTTCGAAAGAAATGGGGTGATGGGGGTCTGTAAAGTTTGCCAGAAAGAAATAAAATTGAATAAACATTGATCCACGAGTAACATGTGGAGACATTTGAAACGCTGTCATCGCGAAGACTATGAAAAATTTATTGGAAAGAAAAAAGACAGATCAACTGTGCAAGTCGTCAATGGATGAAGTGTCAGAAAATATTCAAGAAAAATGTGGTAGACCTAGTATGAGATGAAGTGGTCCGTTTGTATGGTGATGGAAACAAATATGAATTACTTTTAACATTCAATCCATCTAAGATATAAAAATCTGACTATTCTGGTAACATATATGAGTCGAGATTGATTGCGAAGTAGAAAAAATTAGGTGTAAGTTATCAAAACTGCACAGGATAGATCAAAATGTTGAGCCAAGTGGAGATATTTGTTACGCATTGTATAAAACAGTGACTGAATGTCGTACATAAGTTAGGTTAGGTTAGGTTTTGATGATTTACTAGATCAGAATTGGATCTGTGTATCAAACTGCAAAGGATTGATCAAAATGTAGAGATAAGTGAAGATATGCATTAGGCAACGTATAAATCAATGACTGAATACCGTATATAAGTTAGGTTAGGTTAGGATAGGATGATTACTTCTTTTAACATAACATAGCATGAAGCTTAAGCTCATTAAATACCTTGTAACAACAGTAAGTGATGTTGTTCTACAGGTTAGGTTAGGTTGCGTAGGTGTTAATACATCCGGCAGTGTGTGGTAACCTTTTTGCAGAAAATGTGTGTAAATGCCTACATGGTGCCCCATACATGGGCCAACGCAGTGAAGCTAACGATCCTGTACGTATAAAATGGACTCATTTATGTACTCCTTCAGATAGAGATCCGCTTTCGGGGAAGAAGGTGGCCGCCCAGTTTGGTTTGGAATTATTTCAACAGAAAGAATAACTCCGGGGTATGTATTGTTTGCAATGCGGAGATAAAACTATGCAAATCAAGCTCCACATTCTGATTTTGGCGCCATCTCAAAGGAAGTTATCATCTTGAATATGCTAATCTTAAAAATGAACGAGGAAATATAAGCTCTAATGATGCAATGGGCGCATTGATAGAACATAATAATCCGGACTTGGGTATCAAAGATAATGAGGAAGACGGTGCTCAGAATGGTGCGAGCGTAAAAGATAGTATGGTGCCACTAACACTCAAGCTAAGAATGTATGAAGATTGGGGGAAAATGGCTAAATCGATATGGTGGGAGAAAGACCCAAACAGAGGCTGAAATTGAAAATAATGAAAATAAAGGGAAAACGTGGGATACTTTCAGTGGAATGGATATCAGTGACAGTGATATTGAAATGTGTGTAGAAAAAAAAACTGCTAAAGTTGAAGGAAACCGAATTATTAAATGGGGTAATGGTAGGGTATCAAGTATAAGAAATGTAAAAATGCATGATAAAATCAAATTTATATATGAATTTGTTTCAAATATGTTGGTAATGAAACAGGAGGAGAAAGAATCCTGTCTCAAACGTTTGAGTGCAAGGAGAATTGGGTATATTTTGGATATCTGCGGGAATATAATGAATGGAAATGTGGATAATAGCATGAAGAAGAAATCTGAAACGATTTGATGGCATAAACACGTAACAGTGATTTAAAATAGCGTCCGTAAAAAGCTCGCTGAAGACTAAAACAAAGTTTTGGACACAAGGATATGAATACAAGTATTGCATACACTTCTCCTAAAGGTCGTCGTTTATCTAAAATGTGTACTAAGGGCGTTAGTCTAGAACACCAATAGATCAGAGAAAAAAATACACCCAGATGATAAATCCTACACCGATATGACGAGTCGACAGCTTCAGGTGAGGAATAAATATACGTCATTGATAAAGAACCCACAGGCTGTCATTGGTACCAAGGATCAAGATAACACAAGAGAGGGAGGTCGAAGTCATTACTTATGTTTCGCCAAGATGCTCACGTCGAATTTTCGGTGTGAAAAAGTTATGTTTTCATATAAATGATATCCCATGTATTATATATATAGATAAATGTGTCAAATTCTATTATCAATATAATAGTATATCTAATAAATCTTTGTTTGCAATATCCTAAATTTGACTCGAATGATTAGCATTGAAAATGCACTAAAACGCCTCTTGCCTTACGTTGAAAATGTGATAAATATAACGCTAATTGAAGATGTACACATTTATCCAAGCTATCGTAGATATATATCTCATCAGGTGAAGGGTAGCCAAGCCGTATATGCTCTACGACCCCTCCATCCAGTAAATCGACTTCTGAACGTTGAAGTATACATTTGCTAGGGATCAATAACGAAAATTCCATAATGATATAGCATGGACATACACCTTTTAAACATACATTCCTATGATTATCATGCAGAAAATTTACATCTTGAAACTATTATTGAAGGATTAAAACAGTCAATTATTTATTATACAGATTTCTTTATGTCTGATAACAAAGAAAACGATAGTAGGGGATACTGCTAGGGTAAGTACAACGGAGAGCTAAGGGTTTAAGAAACCCTGGCTTAATCGTAACAGAAGTCATTTATGCATATAAAAATACCACAGTGATGCAACAACTTACCAATTATTCCTGTAATAGTGTGGAAGATGCAAACCTAAAGATACCCTAAAATTCCTAACACTGTATGAGATATCTAATCGAAATTCCGACAAACAATACAAATTCAACTCAAATCAATCGATCATTACTAAGTATACATAAGATGATATTTTACCATACAGAAAAAATCCATATCGTTCAGGTATTTTCGCTATTGGAAACCGCGTCAATGGAACACTGATATAACTGTTTCAAAACTGGGGAATGCAATATGGGGTAGATAGATTCTCGACCGTAGGTGCTGCATCATCCCACAATACATACCTCAACTCGCCAATAATCAGACAACTAAACCATACTATTCCTACAGATAATATATACATATGAAATAAACAGATGGAAAACACAGAACCTTGCCTGCAATCCTACTTTTAGGCTGGTACCATACAGGGTCGATCGCAGACAAAGGCTGCAAACTGTCAACAAATAAACCATACTATTCCTATAGATATAATATACATATGAACTAAATAGATGTAAAACACAAAACATAGTCTATATTCAATTTCAAGGTTGAATCAAACATAGCACCGCTAAAAAACTACACCAAAACCACCTCCGAAATTAATCAAATATACCACAATGAGATAAGAATACACATACATATGTCCACATAAATCCATACATAAATATATAATGAAACATATACTCAATCATAGCAAACGTGACATGGACACAAATTTATAAGACAAAGAACAGGTAGGAGCAATCTCACCTAATTTTTCCAGGAGCGCTTCCAACTTTTTGCGTATGGCTATCTTCAAGCGCACCCTCTCCAGAAAACTTGCAATAGCACTCTTCATACCAGAATCGAATAAATATATATAACGAGCAGCAGTTAGTGATCAATTATACTTCCACTACAACCATCTCTGAAAAAATATACATTGAATGCGACAAAGCGTGTGGATTTAATCAAAAATATCAATCATGCAGTATAACATATCATGTATAAACAATGCCTTCTATTCAAATCAGTCATTCAATAACAAACATAGTAATATATATCATGCCCTCCTACCGCGCGAAATATTCCAAAACAATCATATATAGCGTTGACAAGACTTAATAACGTACATCCATGTAATCCGTACGTAAGCAATCGTAAATTAAAGCTGCCAGCTACCGTGAGGAAACTGAAATTTCCCGCATGGAAAACTATTCTCCAAGAGGACCATAAATCTCGAGATAAAATCTTTGTGTGACATTTGATAGATACAGATCATTCGGACCACCCACTCTCAATTTCCCGGGTGGTCTCTCAAAACTTGCGTTCTTGATGTCTTTATGTACCATCAGTAACTAACTTGACCACAAGATCAACTGTCCTAACATACAACTACAATGTCCGAGAAATACAGCGCCTGCGTCAGACACACTAACAAATAACATACTTCATAACAATTACATTCGATAATAGGTTCAAAGATCTAGTCATCCTATATCATATTCCTTCATATAGTGGTTTTAATCAAATAATATCAATCGTGCAGTATACAATTGTCTTGTATAAACAATGTCTTCTATTCAAATGAGTCGTTCAATAACAAATATAGTAATATATATCATGCCCTCCTACCGTGCAAAATATTCCAAACAATCAAATATAGCGTTGACAAGACCTAATAACCTACATTTATATAATCCGTACGTAAGCAACCGTAAATGAAAGCAACCAGATACCGTAAGGAAACTGAAATTTCCCGTATGGTAAACTATTCTCCAAGAGGACCATATATCACAAGATAAAATCTTTGTGTGACCGCACACCCAGAGATAAAATCGCTAATTGTCATAGCTAATTACCACTTGCGGTTGAACTATAGCAATCGTTTCTACTTGCGTTTTGGCCACCCCATAAGCAATTGATCAGAATAGAACTAAATAAACCTTTGAGTATAAGGTCTAAACGACTAAGTCGATCACATTAAGAAATAATATACACCCTAACAAATACATTGGCCGACTCACAAAAAAACTTGCGTTCATGGCGACCTTATGCGTCTGACCTCCTCGCCTCTTCCCCCCCGCTATTTATTCTTATCTATAATCCTTCACTAATTTGCGTTTTGCTCCGCCTAATTAAGGCCTATCTATAATCCTTCACTAAAAGCATATTTGCTCCGCCTAATTAATGCCGATCTTATTCCTTCACTTGCGTTTTGGACACCGCCTAATGATTGCCTATCTTATTCCTTCACTAATTTGCGTTTTGGACACCTCCTAATTCTGACCTATCTATAATCCTCCACTTGCGTTTTGGTGCGCCTAATTATTGCCGATCTATAATCCTTCACTTGCGTTTTGAACACCGCCTTATTATTGCCGATCTATAATCCTTCACTAATTTGCGTTTTGCTCCGCCTTATTATTGTCCATCTAATTCCTTCACTGCGTTTTGATCCGCCTAATTATTGCCTATCTATAATCCTTCATTTGCGTTTTGGTGCGCCTAATTATTGCCTATCTATAATCCTTCACTTGCGTTTTGGTGCTATATACACTTCTCTGATGTCAACGCGTTACAGTCGCATGTAACAAAGATTAGGGGAACTAAGAGAGCAAATCTCGAAATTGATATGCTCCCAATTTAAAAGTCATCATCATGACTGTAATAAAGTCAATTATACCTATGGGCAAAAGAAAATCTGGATCTTATGCAATATTTCTCAATGATGAAGTACAGAATTACTTTGAATTGGAGAAGTTTCGAATAGTCAAGGTTCAATAAGAAGAGGCAATACATTTGTTGAATCTCGGGAACGGAACAGCCTTCGGTATTCGCATCAAAGCTATGGTAGAGTATACTAATGTTTTTGAGAGGAAACTGATATATAGAGATGATGGGTGTGGTTGGATGTACAAATCATGTTGTTTCAAACCAAAAAGCGAGGTAGATGTCATTGATAATGCCAATAAGGTCTGCAAATAGCGTCAATAAATACTTATAAAACTATGTAAATTCTCAATAAAATGATTATATTATCCTATACTCAAAAGTAAAGAAAAAAAATTGCAAACGTCGTGTCAGTCGGAGGTAACATCGAATTGTAGAAATCAGTAGCAGAATATGTTTCAGGACATGAAATTATGCCATAAACCTTTCTCGAGGTAAATGATCTAGATGTTTCACAGATTGATAGGATATAAATCAAAGTCCGATCAGATCTTGAAACGAAGTCATCGTCTAGAATAACAAAATTATTGGAAATAATCGGCAAATCAGAGGTGCAAGTCATCAAAGGTTGTAGAGCCAGGTGGAGATATTGAAGTAAAATAAGAAAAACATGGTGTTAGAACACGTATCCGTTTGTATGGAACAGGATACAAATTTGAATTACTTGTAGCATTCAATTCATCCAAGTTTGAAAAAGGGGACCTCTCTGCTAACTAATATTGGTCGAGAGTGACAACGAAATTAATAACATGTATGTTAAAGTGATATGTAGAGTTGTCTGGAGGGGTTCATATGTATATATCATTGACTGAATACCATGCATAAGGTTAGGTTAGGTTATGATGGGTGTCAATACATGTTGAAGTGATGTAGAATTGTGTCAAATCAAAAATAATATGAAAGTCCTGTAACGTTCAAATCATCTAAGATTGAAAATGGGTCCTCTCTGCTAACAAATATGGGTTGAGAGTGACAACGAAATAAAAAAATATATGTTGAAGTGATACTTGGAGTCGTTTGGAGGGCTTCATATGTGTATAGCAATGACTGAATACCGTACATGAGGTTAGGTTAGGTTAGGTTTTGATGGGTGTGAATAACATATAAAAATCAAGAATCATATGAAAAAAGGGATAATAAACATAACAACCGATGTAATTTGCATATAAAAATGGATGAAAATTGCTAGATCAAAATTGGAAGTGTATATCAAAACTGCATATGATAAATCAAAATGTAGAGCCCAATGGCGAGGATGGAAATGAATACATCATAAATCAATGAATTAGTATCATATGCATGCACGAAAAGTCGATCGATAATACATAATTCTTAGATAGAAAAGGTAAGGTTATGTTGAGATGATTAGTTCTTTTCACCTAACATGACGTGAAGCTGGTCCACAATTAATATCTTGGAACAAAAAACAAGGGACTTTGTTCTAATGGAAAAATCATAGATCAGAGGTAAAATGCTAGAAATGTTAACCGACCCTGTATATGCATACAAATGTGTGTATGTGTCTACATTGTGTCGGTATTGACCCCTGTATACGCCATCATTGTACCGAGACCGGCCCTGCATTTGCGTACATAGCGTGTAAGTATGTACCTTGTGAGTGACATTAAAAAAAATACGTAAAATAGAGCCGTGTGGAGAGAATTTGATATGTACATCGCACAAAATAATGACTAAATATCATAAATAACCATCAAACTTGAATGAAATTATATATTTATTGGTTGAGTTGGTTAGGATGACTAGATATTTGAACCTAATATCGCGTTAAACTGTTCCACAATTAAAAAAAGTGTAACAAATTGAAGTGCAATAGTGCTTTTGGAAGCTACATGCTGAGTCTCATCCAAACATGTAACAGAGACATCGATAAAATTCTGGAATCTAAACATCTGCAAAAGGATATTTGCTAGATCAAATTCGAGAAATGTATTCAAACTGCTTTTGATATGTTACATATACAGCCCAAGAAGAGAGTTTCGTACATATCAATATCATACATAAGCATCAAATGTGAATTCAAATACATAACTATTGGGGTGGATGACTGATAGGTTAGGTTAGGTATTAATGTATTTGGCAGTGTATCGTAACTTTTTTTGCATTCGTTGATAATTGATCCATGTTGTCGTACATTGATATACATTTTGCTAATTATACATCCTAGACATGTTTTTATCCTAGATCTTGTTGACTGCGGACCTTACATCACATATCTGAAGTAAATATGTTAGAGTGGATTTATTCAATATTCGTTACAATGGACAATATGGTAGGAGCAACACATCAAACATTACAAAAAAAAAACTTATTCTAACAGTAAAACCATACATCAAACATGCTTACACTTTAACACTCATAACAAGCCCTGACATATGCGGTAAGTATACATAAATGTTTTGAATTCTACAGTCTACTAACGAGCAATTACCAAACATTACTTGAAACTATTTAATATTACTGGACTTGTAACCCACAAGTAAAAAAATATATATATGTAGGCACACAGTCTGCTAAAGATTGGTAAAACTACCGAGTCGAGTGGATAGATTTGATAAGAAAAAAGCTTGAATCAATGAAGAAATACATAACATAAGTATGAAGACTGGGGAAAAAATATAATCCTTGGTTATATTAGGTTAGGATGAGTTAGGTTTACGACCATCATCTCAAACCTTTAGTGGAAAAAAATGCTAAAGTGGTTATGGTAAATGCTCAAATAAGACAGATATTCTGTATTGCGACGAAATCTCATAACAAAGCCTAAATTAATCAAAAACTTCTAAGCGAATAACTTCCAACGTGTCACAAACATGTATAAAGGAAAGACATGCGGGAATAAACATCTAGTAAACACAAACAAGCTGATAACACAATTGAGATGTACATTAAATTGTTGAAGAAATTTCAACACTAACTCTACACAATCCGGTAGATTAGCTCTCCAAGACAACATGGAAACGGACCCAAATCCAATGTCAAGAAGTAAAACATGACAATATCGTGGATCATTACATCCAATTGAGCGTATTTTATACCCAACATTCCATGAAAATTGTGTGAATTTATATCAAATACAGATATATTCCTCTGATAATCAATCGAAACATACAACAACACCCATAAAATAGCTAAATAAGATTCTCTACGCTACCCTCAACATCATTGATTAACTACTATATACGGTGTATCCTTCCACACCCATATGATAAATCCTACACCAATATCCCACGTGATCTGGTTCATGAAAAATCACATTCTATTATAATAGCCATGCCGAAAATATCTGATATTAAACACTGAAAAATAATGAAAATAATGTTATTTTTACTACAATACCTGTTCAAATCTGTAACAAATTCCTAGACCTAACTTGTGCTATGCCTCTAGTAGGAGAAAAGTCAAAGCCCACTGTGTTATAACAACGAACTCTACTATGCTTTATTAGGACACTTCTCAGCAAACTACCACTGATATATTACGAATTTAGAGGCAACATCCGGCCATGGTACAATACCTCAGACGTATCATGCATCTGTTTAGTCCATCATTTCTGAACAACGTCGCGCAAAGTCACATCTTGACAAAATTAAGAATCTATACACATGTACAGTTGCCAGAATGAGGCTGATATGAGTCTCAAAGAGTGTGTAGGTATAAAAAGCTGGGCTTCTGTTCACTGATGACCTAAGTAAATCACTACAACGAATAGCAGCTTGTCGGATAACCTCTCAAACAAACCAATGAAAATTCAGATCGACGTTCACAAGAACTTACATAAATCACGTTGAACTTGGACGAACTCCAAATAATCAATAAAGAGTGTAATAACCTCTACACCAGGACCCCCACCATCCAGTAAATCGTCTTCTAGAACGTTAAACTATACGCTTGCTAGAATTCAATTACAAAATTCCACAAAGATGCAGAACAGACTTACACCTCTTAAACATACATTCCTATGATTATCGTGGAAAAATCATACAACATCAACGACATTAACTATAGAAATAGCCAAATAAGATGCTCTACTCTGCTCAAATCCACATTTAAAATGTTGTACATTAGGGGTATCCAACATAGTAAATCGGTCTACTCACACCAAGAGACATAAACACAACGAGCTTTTGCCTATGGGACTCTCTAACTCCTCGTAAATATTGAAGAATGGTCCTACAATAAACATACAATAAAGTATCAGTACTACCGAGTTTGTAACGAATGGGTTCTTCTATATGTATAATAACCACGTCGAACATTGTACCAGGATGTAAGAGGATATATGTATGTATAGACATACAGTCGTTTCCCCCCTAGTCAGGAGGGTGGCTAAGTTAGGCTGACTCAAAGGGGGAAGGCACCCAATCTCCCCGCCACAACACCGCTGTGTTCATGCCGAGGCTCGAACTCGCGACATGCAGCACCAGAGGCTGACACTGCAGTCGGACAAGGTAACCACTCGACCACGGCGACCTCAAGATGATATATGAAACACTAAAAATAAACAGCATGTAACTAAATTAAAATTAACTAAATTAATTGAAACACCAAAACTGAACAACATGTAACTAAATTAGACCTGAAATAATGTTCTACATTACAGATACAAACGTAATATATTCAGATATTGTATAAATAACCAACAGACTGTATTGAAGATGTAAACTGTACAGAGAACATACTAAACTGAAATAAACATACTAAAACTCTCGAGTTATAACAAAGCAAGAAGATCAATTCTCTACCATTCCCAAAACATGCATTAAAACCGCGACGAAAGAGAAAAAAAGCATGTAACCAAACAACCGACGTGAATAAGATATCAGGATATGCGAGCAACATACCCTGAAATCACAGTAAATAGTGTGGAATACTTCTCTACACGAACATGCTATAGTATATACAAAATCTGATGAAATTAGCTTCAACTCAGTCCAAAACAGGGTTAAATTAACATTTCTTTAACTGAAGTAGTCACGGCTAAATCGTAACATAATTTCATGTATACATATAAATACCAAAATGATGCATTAACCGACCATTTAAGCCTGAAAAAGTTTGCTACGTGGAAGATGCATTCCTAAAATAACCTAAAAATCCTATAACTGTACGAGATAAGCGATCAAAATTTTAAAAAAAACTAGAAACTCAACATAAATCAACCGATCATTACTAAGTATACATATTATAATGTAATAACTTACAATAAATCCACATTCCCAGGGAAGAGGTGCAGGAGGCGGTGGACGTGATGAAAGCAGGGAATGCCCCTGGTTTGGATAACGTTGCGACCGAGTGCATGAAGAAGGGTGGAGTAACGATTGTCGAATGAATGGTGAGGTTACTGAACTTGTGTTTTGTGGCAGGCGTGGTACTGATTGAGTGGTGCAGTGCCTGCATTGTGCCGCTATGTATGGGCAAAGGAGATAAAAATGAATTCTGCAACTCGAGAGGTATAAGTTTGTTAAGTATGGTTGGTAAGTTTTACGGAAGAGTGCTGATCAAAAGGATTAGAGACCGTACGGAATGCGCTATTGAAGAGGAACATTGTGGCTTTAGAAGTGGTAGAGGGTGTACCGATCAGATTTTTGCAGTGAGACAGGTCTGTGAGAAGTACCTGGCCAGAGGAAAGGATGTGTTCTGGGCCTTCATGGATCTGAAGAAGGCATACGACACGATTGACAGGGAAGCGATGTGGAGGGTGTTGCGTTTGTATGGAGTGGGCGGACATCTGTTGAAAGCGGTGCAGAGTTTATAAGCTCGCAGCCGAGCATGTATCAGATTGGGAAGCGAGGTGAGCGATCGGTTCACAGTGAAAGTGGGACTGAGACAAGGCTGCGTGATGTCTCCCTGGCTGTTCAAAAACTCTACATGGATGGAGTGGTCAGGAAGGTGAACGCGAGTGTGCTGGGTCGTGGCTTGAAACTGTTGGAAGCAAATGGGCGAAGTAGGCAGTTGAGCCAGTTGCTATTTGCTGATGATACGGCCCTGGTTGCGGATTCAGAGGAGGAGCTAAGTAGGCTAGTGTCTTAGTTTGGTAGAGGGTGTGAGAGGAAGAAGCTTCGAGTGAACGTGGGTAAGAGTAAAGTAATGAGATGCTCGAGGACTGTCGATGCGAGCAAAATTAGTGTCACCCTAAATGGAGTGCTATAGAAGGAATTTAGGTGTTTTAAGTACCTGGGCTCCCTTGTGGAGATAACTGAACTAGTGGAAACTGAAGTAAAGGCGCGAGTGAAGGAGGGATTTAAAGTGTTGGGTGCACTAAAGAGTGTACTGAGCTGTAGGACGTTGGGGATGGAAGCAAAGAGAGGGCTGTATGAGGGTGTTGTTGTCCCAACTGTGCTCTACGGAGCTGAAGCTTGGGGGGTGAGAGCAGAGGAGAGAAGAAGGTTGAATGTTTTCGAGATGAAATGTTGGAGGAGCATGGCTGGAGTAACGCTGAGAGACCGGATCACCAACGACGTGGTTCGAATCAGAACAGGGATGGTGGAGGGGGGGAGTGGTCATTATGA
>SDVV010009521.1:0-16667 GCA_016164225.1 Gammarus roeselii | reverse complement strand
GCCTTGCATACGTTAGCGTGACCTCTCTCCTGTCAGTTTCACAGTCAACTGGAGGCAAAATATACCAAGCCTTGCATACGTTGGCGTGACCTCTCTCCTGTCAGTTTCACAGTCAACTGGAGGCAAAATATACCAAGCCTTGCATACGTTGGCGTGACCTCTCTTCTGTCGGTTTCACAGTCAACTGGAGGCAAAATATACCAAGCCTTGCATACGTTAGCGTGACCTCTCTCCTGTCAGTTTCACAGTCAACTGGAGGCAAAATATACCAAGCCTTGCATACGTTGGCGTGACCTCTCTCCCGCCTGTTTCACAGTCAACTGGAGGCAATAAACGAGTAGCACACGCCGCCGCACGAGTTATGGCAGTCCATATAATGAAGGCAGGGACGACATGTTGCGCTCCCCGCTCGCACGCCTAAGGACAGCCAGGAGAACGAAAGCAGACAACGAGTATCTCCCGCACACACCAATGGGTGCATGCACAAGTATGAAAAACGGGATAAAGAGTAGAGCTCCCGCACATGCGTGTTGGAGCAGCGCTAACAATATAGGCTGGGTTCTCAAGTAACCCCTCCAAACCCAAACAATTAGGAGTTATGATAACCATTATTACTTATTCGTGTGTAAGGGCACTCGTGAACCGAATAATGATGGACAACTTCCAACTATCATTTCGTTTAGAAATCGGGACAACAAACGAGCGATGAGACAGCAGGCGAGCATGCGTCGCGGCAGCTCAGAGTTCTTAAGTATGCTAGTGACCGCTGACCTTGTTTGCACGCATCTTATTATAGGTGGGAGTGTTGTTTTAGTTCCCTTTCCCAAAAAACATTTTGGAGTATGTATCCTCGAAACCAACTACGTGAAGGGGTTTGTTGTATCTTATTCTATATGCAAATCCTCACAGCGCACACCGTTGATATTATAGAGCGTTGATTAAATGTATTTACTAGCAATTACAATCGTTTATACTCAACGATGAAAACAAGTTGATAAATTCTTTTTGAGCTTTTTTCCAGTGATCTTCCGTTTGCTCTGTTTGTTTGTTGTACACCACTTCTAACCATGAGTTCCTTTATCTCAGGATGTTCGATGGAAATGAACTTTCCGGGGAACATTTAGCAACTCAAGTTAGCCAACTTTCCTCAAAAATCATGATACATGTGATGATGGAATGAATGAAGTTTACCAGAAAAACAATTGAAATGCTGGTATATTGACAAAAAACATGAGCGTTGTACACAATAAATGACGAGATTCTGCAATTATTCTCAACGAAATAGGTAGTCGTCCCACAACTAAAGCTGAAATACCGAACAAAGATTTCACAACAAAATGAACACGTCATTTTCTTTTGTACGCTTAAATATAATAAAGAAAACGATCGTCCGAGAATATGTAGGTATATAATCTTTTCGAAGTTTATTTTGCTGCTCTACTCGTATTGAAAAAATTAATTATGACGTCGTCAATGAATGAATAAAACTCACCAAAAACTGGATACAGTTAAATTGTGTATTGTAACCTTAACATAGCCGTTGACTTTAGAAGTAACATAAAAATCTTCACGCAATCAAATATCAAATGCGTGATTACCAATCTTATGTAAGTGCAGTGCTTGATTTTGGTGAACTCCAAATTGCACAAACAATACCTAGGTCACTGTCATCCGTTCGTGTGTTTATTAACCATACATTATTCGGCCTCAGCATAGCATGCAAACGTCCCAGATCTCGCAGCTTGCTGCCAGTGGTGTGTTTTGTACCTCATAAAAATTTGCGTCGCGTCTAGTGTTTGACCGGTCAGATAATCAAACGAAAACGATCGTGAGTAATGGTTTCACGTAAGCGTTACGTTTACTGCCGGTCGTCGGTCGTAGATTTGGCGGTAGCTTAAAAACACCAAAGCTATAGTATAAGCTGATTAGATTTATTTGGATATCTTCAAACTTTATCTCCTTATTATTCCACGAAAACCTAAGAAACGGCTATAAAAATGAAGAGTCCCTAATACACTCCAGCTTTCCTGCATGTCTGAACCCGGAGATCTGTGTCAACAAGCTATTTTTTTGTGTTCTAATTCCATGTTCGCAAAGAAACAGAGTTGTCCAATTAGAAGATAATCAGATTAAAAATAGGATTGGAATTGCTATATTCACAACGAGTGTCGAAAAAACGAATTGAATTTCTCTTGGTGAGTTCCCCTGTCTTCAATTTGATAACATTCTTCATACACTTGTAACTACTTTTATACTCCAAAATAACACGTTGTAAGAATTTTTGACGGTTCGTAAAAAGTGTGACAATAAATAGATTTCAGCTGAACCTCGAACTGCATTCACGAGCAAGGCTCAAGAATGCAGTTTCTGGTTTACCGGCACTCCTTATCTTTTGCCCGAACCACCTAAGAGCCCTTTAGCGCGCTGTACTTGATGGAAAGATGTTACAAATGGATAGAGTATGCAATCTATTTGAACGGTTGATTAGATCGCATTAACTTGTCGAAAAGAAGAGCTCTTATTTGTGTTATGCAATCCATCGGAGGCTGTAGAAAGTGCGGCTGCGGAAGCGGGCACTCCGATGAGGATTGCTGATAAAAAAGTATTGGTGCAGATGGAAATGACCAATAAAAAAATCAAGTGGATAATAAATAATCGCGTATTACCAACCAATGAACCCTCAAGTGCCTGTGGTGCCATTTTGACAAACTTTTTTCGTCGGGTGGCTGACATGTGGTCGAACACGCATAATAAATATAACCTAATCCGTAGTTTAAACTGAGCTAGATTAGTGGGCACGACTAAATTTAGTCCTACTACACCCTGCATCGCTACAGAGGTCTCTGAGGTTGATGTGACTGGACACGATGCAGGCCTCAGAGATAAGCCCAGCTGAATATGGTGGAATCACTTTGACAGTATCGGCGCGCCTTGGACTGAGAGCGTCCGATGGTTGAAAAATTGTTCTGTAGCTAAGACCCCTAAGCCGCAATGCATGTCATTTCTATCAAGTTGAGACACATAATGAGGTTGAGAAACAGGTGGGAACAGGCTGCCTTACCCAACAGAATATTACATCATTTTGAAACTGCTGTGGGCTAACTCTAATTTTGTTTGATTATTTGAATTTAATATGTTTTCCGTGATTTTCCATCCATTGAAGTCTGTCATTAACGTACACACTAATGGTTTCTTAAGTGTTTAATTCATTGAATAAAGATAGCTCAGAACTGCAAGATGATCAAAGCGAGCTATGAAACACTTTGCCTCAGAGTGTATGGCTCTCTCTAATACCTCATCAGAAATCTGATTCGATACAACAGACATCAGTGGTGAAGTGACGCAGAAATTTATTGAATGATATGCAAGGTCTAAGCGGGTAATTTCATTGTTTGACGTTTCCGGCATGTATTTTTTGTCCGGCGCGCAATTTTTTCTGTTGAATAAAAATCATTACTAGTCGGACGGAAAATAGAACAATGTATTTCCCTGCATTCATTACAGCAGTCCCCGTTCTCAGGGAGTGCCGCCTTTAAGCAGTTCTTGTTCTCCAGGAGTGCCGCCTTTCAGCAGTTCTTGTTCTCCAGGAGTGCCGCCTTTAAGCAGTTCTTGTTCTCCAGGAGTGCCGCCTTTAAGCAGTTCTTGTTCTCCAGGAGTGCCGCCTTTAAGCAGTTCTTGTTCTCCAGGAGTGCCGCCTTTAAGCAGTTCTTGTTCTCCAGGAGTGCCGCCTTTCAGCAGTACTCGTTCTTCAGGAGTCCGCCTTTCAGCGCTTCTCGTTCTCCAGGAGTGCCGCTTTTCAGCAGTTCTCGTTCTCCGAGAGCGCCGCCTTTCAGCAGTTTTCATTCACGAGAAGTGCCGCCGTTCAGCAGTTTTCGCTCTCCAGGAGTGCCGTCGTCATCCTCTCGATTTATTAACAACCAATAATAATCTTGATACCATCGTCCCAAAGTCTTAACGAGCCATGTCCTCCCATTAGCCCACCCTAAATGGGCTACTTCGCCAGCACTGTGCCCGGCCGTAATATCCTGCGACAGATGCCAACATGGGATGACTCCCTTCGACCAAATACTTCTCGAATATATTATCCCTTATTTAGATATTTACCAATGATTCCTATTCATTCGGATAGATAACATTATATTAGCTACAAAATAAGTATCTAACATGATTTTTTTAATATCAGAAGCCTCAGTTTTTGTGCTCACTGTCGTCAGGACGACATAGATGATAATAACAACGATTATATACTCGTACTAGCTAAATGACCCGCTAAAAATAGGAATTATAATCATCACTCATCTCCGGGAAACCTCCTTCAATCAGTGAAGAAATGCTTCGCTGTGTTTGTATTTATAATACCAGGTTCGGTTTGGTTTTACTCACCCAATCCTTCACTTCAATTTTTTTCTGCCGTTCTATCAAATCATTCATTTAACATTCTACTTCCTTGCCTTAGTTTATGTTCTTTTTCTGTATAACACAACATCCTTCCACTGGGAAATAAATTCAGAACTTGTTGCATTATCGTCCTCAAAAAATTAGCAAGTGGTGCTGTATAATCGTCCCGGGTCACCGAGAAGCTATTGAATGAAGTCAGCCGTAAAATACGGTGGCGTCGCCGGCAAGTAAAAGGAGTGCATAAGGCATTACAATTTGGACTATGGCTTAGGAAGGGCTTCTGCCACGTTCATATGGCACAACAAGGAATATTGAAGCTCATGAGGGGCTCTTTTATCACTCATAGGGCTCTGTAATGAGGACATGGACAAAGTAGGGTCACATAAGACGTTCAAATGGCACTACAATGCCTACAAGGCTGCAATGAAGACTGGATCACATGCGGGGCTTCTGGGCCGCTCAAATGTCTCCGAGATAAGAACTAATGGTCTGGAGATACTCCTGAACCGCTCATAGGGAACTGCAATAAGAAATAGGTCTCAGGGGGGGGGACTCATGAGCGCCACAAATAGTAATACGACGATGAGTGGGGCTCATAAGCGGCTCATGACTATGGCCGAGGAAAGACTCCTTAGCCGATCAATTGGCATTGCGACGAGGACTGGAGCTCAAGAGACCGGCTCTTGAGCCGATCCAATGGTCAGTAGATGGTGAAGATAAAGACATCCAGTAAGCAACTGGAATCCCAGCTCACCAGCCGTCAGAAGCGTTCTCTCTCTCAGTTCACTGTTCTGGTTAGCCAGCCAACTTTCTTTAAGGACTTAAGGATTTTCTTTTTTTCAATATGTATCATAATACTTATTACGCCTGTTCATTAATTTCAATTGAACCTCTGCGGCTGCTCGAAGGCACAATCTTTCAAATTGATATATCCTTCGCCTACGATTTGTAGTCGTTATCAATTTTTCTTAATTTAGAACATATTTTGTGTCAACTTTTCTCGGAGGAATTACTAATAGACATCTGCCAACTGTGCGTCGAAATGCAACAGCCTCTTCCCACCAACTAGATGGCGGTCGACGGCTAGGGGATTCATTCACTCTAACCAATAAGATTGAACACGTTCATCAATATCATCCTTCTTTCATGCGTTGTATTCAGATAACACTGTTCTCATAAAACCAGCGCCTGGAATGATGACGCTTACCCACACGCTCGTTCGCCCGCATAGCATGAAGCTTCATTACATATGCAAGGGCGCTCCCTTAGCTTAACGCCCCATTATCCACCGCCAGATGGCTGAGCTAGCGCCATATTACTGATTTACTGTAGGCACTCTCCAATCTCAGAGACGTGTAGTAATAACATATCTGATAATAGCTGGTGCTACTACATTTCATAATAAACCCGGATCTTTGTTCACTGGTCGAATGTTTGTGAATATTACGCTTGTTGTTTTTTCTTTCTTTTTTACCGTGTAAGAAAGGTATTGAACAACAGTCAGATTGAAATCATGTAGTTTGGTGACTTACTACTTTCTCCATGTGTATGAAGTGATGCTAATTAAATTTTCTTATGTAATGAATGAAATTTACCTAATTATTTTTATCTCACAAAAAGGTTATTAGTTTCCAGAAATGTAGCTACCTTTTTCGTGTTGATGAATGGCAATTTCTCTTCCATCCTGTGTGAACATAATCGTGGAGACATTTTACATTGGAACTGAATAGCATGTTTCCATTTTCTATGAAAGCGGTTCTCTAGGAAGCTGTGTCTTTAGGTTGATAAGGGAAAGAAGTGTTGGTTGAAATTCAGAAAGATTTCAAAATTACCTTGACTACGTCATTGCGCTGGAAATATATCTGCACTAACTATTGAATTGATAGATCAATGAAAGGCATTAGGCGACTCATATCCAGAACACCAAAAATAGAAATGAACCACTTTGTCAAATTGAGAAGGAAATTTAATAATTTATATTAAGCATTTATACTCCTTGTAGCCCAGTCATAATACTACTTATCAGAGCTGCCATTATTACTCTTACTTTGAACCTTAGATGTAATTATTTTATAACTATATAAGGTAATTCTTTTGTTTGACTTCCAATACCCCACAATTGAAATCAAATTGTGAAGTTATAGACTTCTCATCTTTCTGATTTAGTCTTGATTTGGTTGATTAATGTGACAATCGAAACTATTATTTGGTTGGAAAAACAAATGCAACGTTCGTATCTATTAATTTCGAATATTTTTTCGTGTAATTGGTAGTAACAAAAAACTGTAATAATAAAAAACAATCAGTGGTATTGAAAAATATATTTTTCAATCAGAAGAATGATAGACGATTTAATATTACTTTAAGGAGCTGCTGCACAGGCCTTACCGGACGATTAACTGCCAGGATTGATTTTTCAGCTAGCTCTTTTTTCGAAGTCTACAGGTAGAATTGACTGACCTTGTCTACCTGTGGACTCTGCCCACGAGTCTGTAGCAGTTCGCAAGTTGCACGTCAAATATCCTGCTGAATCAGGACTGATCGGAAGGTTGGAAGGCCTGGTGCCGTTGGCTACCGCTGATTAAACGCTAAAATCCACCAGACGTAACTAATTGAACATAAAACGTTTTCGATTGTTAGTTGATCCATGGAAAGGGATTTAATTTCCATCCGCATCAATGGTCATTTCTATTAGTCAATGAACCCCACAGTTCCAACGTTAAAGGCAAGATGACAAAGAGAAAACATAGTTCTACGGCTGTATTACAAGGAGTGAAAACTCTAACAAATAGAATTTATCTCCGACCCAATTGATGAGTTGCATCAACCTGCCGCCCGGTAATGCAGCTTCCAGTGTTGTCCAATTGATGTCAGGTAGATTTAAATCCGGCATCAATATACTTTCATGGGATGAGGAAATGATATTGTCCAGTCCGTCAAAGAGAACGTCTGCTTCACCTACTGTCATGCATGGATTTCGGTATGCTAGTAACATTTTCAGCATCATCCCATCAGAGGGCATAGTGTGGACCTAGATTACCTCCTAAGATATTGTTGCTATTGCTCTGCGAAGTATTGAACGAAGAGTTTATTTGACATAAAGCACTGACCCTCCACCTCTCTTGCTTGGAGATGGCTTGTCTACACTGAAGGTCCTGAGTCCTTGAAGGCTTATTTCTGCCTGGAAATTCCGGTCATTCATGTCCAGCTACGATTCGTTGATTCCAGCTCTGTCATATTCGTTCGCTTTCACAATAGCTCAAAGAAGATCCATCTTGGGCATTATTGAATGTACATTTCCCTGCAGAACTTGTATTTTTCCTCTCTCATCAGTTTTAGATGACCTGTCTTCTGTTGAGCTGAGTCGAGAGTCGCTCGATTAACTACCACAATTGCTTCTGCTGCCTGACCCAGTTATTTGATCGTTTTTTTTTTGCCTCGGTAGCTGCACGACTTTTTGCTCCTTGTTTTGCTTATTATGATCCCTTGTTCGGTGTTTCCGTTCGTTTCTTGGGTGAAGTCGTTTCCCGATCCTCTTCTTGTACTCATCATTGAATGTTTTTTGTTGTGAAAAGTTTCTACTGCATTACTGAGTAGGATGCCGAACAGTGTTTTTCTGCGGGCATTGAGATGCCGTATATCTGGCTGGAACAGTTCAAGTTTTCCTTCTAATACAAGTTCAGTCTTTACATAGCATAGTCCTACTTTATTGGTTTTCTTTTCCACAACGCGATTGATGTACTTAATCCTGCCATGTTTTTTGTTTTCGACGACCAACATAGTCAAAGTGCTGCTAATAATGCCATCAGTGCTTGTTTTATTTTTTATTGCTAAACAAGGCAATTTTATTTATTAAAAAGCGCTTCTGAGCGAAATAGTTGGTGAGGCGTATTGACTTGCAGGTTCCCTGAACTTACTTGAACCATATAAAGTTCGCACTTTTTGCTGCCCTGCTTTTCAATTTCATTGGTAAGGGTTTGCACAGAAGCACCGGGACGACAGAGCACTAGCCTGTTGACCTTCCGCTGTTTGAAATCCTTGTTTTGGTGTTTGACTAGACTGTCGTCAACACGAACGCACACCCAACCAATTTAATCCTGCTTGAATGGGTCGTACGAGTTCTTAATTTGGAGGGCATTTTCCGTTGTGTTGTGCCGCAATATTCCTCTCCTGCTGCTTCTATTGCTGGCCCGTTCCCAGCCTAACAGCATATTTTGTCCCAATTTTGTTACAAATAAATTTTTCATTTTGTTCTTTATTTAAAACACAGTTATATTCCGCATCAACTTAGAACCTTGCTGCCCAAAAAATCTCGCTCATATAATATTGAAACCAGCTTCCTATTTCCAACGCCAACACGACATAGGTAAATAGTTTCGTGGAATTATTATCATTTTTGTGGTTGATTAAGATAGTCCGAAAAACTGTCTTGAAGTACATGGGAAAAACATATAAGTAACAGTGTATACATTTTTATTGTTCTCCAAATTATTTTTTGAACTGATAAACTACGTATTGCGAGCAAGAACGGGGATGGTGAAAAAAAAACAGAGTTGATTCGCGTGTTCTGAGATGGTTCGAGCACATGGTGAGGATGGATGGAGGGAGATTGGTAAAAAGAGTGCTGAAGGCAGAGGCGAGTGGACGTAGGCCTAGAGGGAGACCGTTAGGAAGGAGAGACTTTGATGTTGAGGTAGCGAGTGAGTCTGCGTGAGGCGAGAATGATTAAGAATGGATGATTTTTGAAGCTGCCCTGATGAGCTTTCCCGTCCTCTGCATCTCGTTGAAAGACTGGATGGTCGTAGGCGGGGATGACACAGTCATCATGACGCGGCATGGATAAACCAGTCATACTGCCGTGCCCTGCTGCTTACACTAACCTCGGACCGCACTCATGAGCCGGAGAGTGTGTTGTTGGCTCTCCCCGCCGGACCCTTTAGCGCAAAATGGCTAATTTGTGTAAGTGTGAGTTTATAAGAAAAGTGTGAGATGCGCCTTGCCGTCAGCATACCCCTTATTTGGGGAATTCGGCCTAGTGTCTGTATCGGCATCTGTGTATTTCCAAATATTCGAGCCGGGATCAAAGATATGAGTGTATTACAAATTGAAGAGCCAGCTATCATCTAATAAGTTATGACTTCACATCTTTATGATTTAGGCGTGCTCAAAGTAAATCAGTAACATGGTGCTAGCTCAGCCATCTGGATGAGGATAATGGGCGAATAGGCTGGTGGTTAAGCGTCAACAGTCCAGAGGCTGGTATGACAAGAATATGGTTATTTTATAGCAACGGAAGAAAGAAGGATGTTATAGTTGACACAGCTTGAGAATATGGGATTGGGGGATAATATTGTGCATGTTTGTAAACTTGTTGAGAAAATTGGATAAAAGTCCATTACCGTCTAGCATCATCCACCACGGGGGAAGCGGCTATATTCCAATGCATAGTTGGTTGATATTGTGCAGTAATTCTTCAGATAAATTTTTTTCCAGCATATTTTTTCTATACAAAGGAGATTGAAAGCAGTTACTTGAAGAACGAAAACGACAAAACTACTCCAAAATACAACGCGTCATGACAGACTCAGAGGTTTAATTGAAGTGACAAAATCAAAATTATGTTAAATGTTGGAAAATAAAGAACGGTTGAAAGATAACCACAACAGAACAAATATTAAAATAGAAATAAACTTCTCTGTCGTTATGGTATAGTGCGATTCAAATTGTTTCCTTAAATGTTCTCACCAGCGCCATCCACTGACCATGAGAGCGGCTCAGGAGCCGCTCGGTATCCGCTCTAAAGCCCCGGTCCTCATAAGAGTATCGTTGGAGCGCAACAGGAACACCTCCTTCACCCTTTGCCCATGGCAGTGCCTTCGAGCAGCTCAGGAACCTCGCATGACCACTAGTCTTCATCGCAATGGCATTTGGGCAGCTCAAGAACCTATTATGAGCCCCAGTTCCATCGCAAAACCATCCGAGGGATGTGGAGCACCTCCTGAAGGGCACGACAGTGCCTGCCTGCTGTATGTATGGAGGTCATCGCTGACTCAGTGTCTTTCCCTTGCTGCTGGGGCAGTGTAAAAGTTTGCTGTGAGCATTTCTGAAGCGGAGACGCATGTCACGGGACTAATAATTTTTTTCTATGCACTTCCCAATCGTGAAACTTCATTCTATTTGCTGGAAAGTTCCAGTTTTGTTGCCATCGTCTTCTTGTTTCCAATCGTCCCATACTTCCCCGTTCAGGTGATTCCAGTGGATTGATTTGAACCTGCTCTCACCGAACCCAGTGTTACGTAGGAGCGGTTTCTCTGTGCAATATATCGTTAATTTGTTATATATTCTTTCAACCTTTTCATCATGGTCTCGATAGATATTGACTGCGATTTGCTACGGTTCACTTATACCATATCTGATCTAAATGAGGAATCTATTCATTAATCCCTAACGAAAATGAATTTTAAGATGAATCATGTTAAATGCTAAACTTTTTCAAAACATTATCTCCGAAAAAAAAAGCACGGGCAAAAAAAAAAAAAAAACTTCTAAGGTTTCCATGTCGCCAATTATTATTTTTTTTACGGTCACGTACAATTCGAATTATTAGTTCAACACGCAATATCCAACTAAATGATAACTCGTGAATTCTTTTTTTATTTATTTCAGAATATAATCGTGAGGAAATTCTACCAAATACCATACTCAAAGTTAGACGCGCAATTTCTTCTCTTCTTTGCTATTTCTTCACTCGAAATATATTGTTGAGTGTTAAGCCCGACCATTTCAAACATGCCTATATATTTTTGTTCTGTAGCATTGTGTAGCATTGTGCCTAACAATCTTCACATTCCTACTCTATAAATGTCAAACAAACTATTTGAAAAGGTTATCCTGCAAAAATTTATCGAGTTTTTTGTTGATAACAATATTATGATTAATGTGCAATTCGTCTTGAGTGAAAGTCTAATACAACTTTACCAATTTCATCCATTGTTGTCTGACCTTCTACGATAATATATTGAAAAAACGTATAGCGTGTGCTTGTTCTTTGACCGTGTGAGGCACTTGAAACAGTCGATACGGATATTTTGTAATCAAAGTTACAAGATTATGGTGCCTATGGTAACGCTTGCTCACTGATCAATAATTATTGGTCCCTCAGGGATCAGTATGTAAAATCCGTTACCAATAACAGTTGATGTTCCTCAATGATCAGTGAAGGTCCTCTTCAATAGTTTCATAAATAATCTATATATATTTTTTTTTTAAAGTCTCCTCTATGCCGACTTTTACCAAGCCGTTGTTTCTATTGAATCGTTTTCAATTAAATCTTTCATTGTGGCTATCAGGTAACAGACTCGTTGCTAAAGAACGTGAAACTAAATTGATGATCGTCACTTCTCGACCTCACTCCCGTATGCCGAATGTTTTGTCAATCGACATTGTTTTGGAATAGGATTCAAGACGATAATCTGAACTTTGAACATCACATTGATCATGTCTGTCAGAAGTTGAGTGAGGTGTAAAAGGTAATATATTCAGTGTCGAAATATTTTAACACCGAAGCTCTCTTATTATTATTATTTTCATGCGTACTCTCATTTGACATTATCAATCATTATGCGGGGAGAAGCGCACGAAAGCAAAACTAAATCCCATTCGAGTTGCCATCACTAAAAATATTTTAGTAATTCATCGAGAAAAATTGATGAAAATCATATAACTCTCACACGTACCCGCGATATGTACATAAAAATGTTTCAATGCAATTCGATGATTACCACCTTTCTTACTATAGTGTTTTCCGTTTCTCCAGGCATGATAGATTGCAGAATCTTTAAGACGCTCGTCCCCCAGCAAATACATATTACTAAAACTTCACAAACGAATTCACCCCGTTTAAGTGTTTTGTTGAGAGAAAATTCACCGTTTTCTAATATATTTCAATATAAAATTTTATACCTGATTTTCTCTTATATCCTTGTTTTGGCAACGATTTCAAAGCTAAGTTCATGAAGTGTGTTTGAAGGGATAATAATATCTGTCGGAGTTTCCCGTTCAACCTGATGAGGACCTTCTTTGTGGCCTTTGTTGTCATATTTTAATTGCTCCCATAGTTTTCTACAAATTGTAGTGGTCACAAAATCAGCAAACTAAATAGTATCTTGTTGTTTTGTGACCAGCTTGCCTGGCCGCAAATAAGTAGTCTACAACATTGTGAGTTGGGCAGGAAGATTTAATTGACCACTTTGATGATTATTGAACCAAGATAACAATTAAACTTGGTACTCCATCACCTGCACTCTGCCGATTGATGATAGTCGGCAGAGCCTTGTTGGCGCCACTTCGTCGGTCAGTTGAGAAGGCCAAAAGCTTTGAAAACAGATCATTCTAACAATCTGCATATAAAAACTCTTTAAAGCTTCACAATTCCATTCCGAATATCCTGTAATTACCCATTTCCTCTCCCCTGGAAAACAAAAGCACGCGTTTACTTTATTTAACCATGGAACTTTTAGTGTTCTTGCAGGTGTGCTGGTGTTCGCCTTTACAATGATTTGGAAGAAGAAAACAGACGACGAATGTTTTCTATGTAATAACATTTAATACCCATACATATCAGAATTGTGAGTAAAGAGGATAATCGATTTGATCATTGTTGTTGTACATAGAAAGTGTTTCACCATTGGTTTAGCTTGAATTCATAGATGTTTCTTTATCATCAGTCAGTGTGCGAGAGCCCAATATCAACACCGAGTATCAACCTATTTCCAAATGATGAATCTCTATGTGTTCTATCAACCATGAGCTCACTCTAAAAAGGATTGACATGTAAATAAGTAATTTAAAAAAGATAATATATCACTATATGATATTGGTAGTGAAAGAGCCTAATTGTTACCGTGGATTAAAGTTGGATTTGGGAGATTCCAAGCATCGCCGAAGAGCGTTAAACTGAATCCAAAGAAGCCCATGAGTCGTATAAAACCAGAGTCGCATTTGTACAACGCAATTCAACAGTATTTTTACCCAGTTTTAGTGAAGCTCACTTGATTTGTTTCCGTTCCAAGTACACTGGGTAGAAATAGTTCACCAATTTCATTTACGGTCATTTCTGTATTTCAAGAAGGTTCCCACTGTAATACATTATTGGGAGTGACTAGAATGTATGTGTTATCAGCACCTACAAAACGGTTATAAAAGAACTTTTTCCATACTTTAAATATCACTCTACTTCCTTCAGAGCTGAAGACTTGATTTTCTTAGTTGCTTTTGAAAGGTGATAGAGGATACCAGAGCATGCAATCCAACGTTTATTACGCTATAGAATATGGCGCTGTCGGTTGCAGCCAGTCGCCGCAGTTGATCCAAAGAATTCACTCGCAACTTTTGCCTCAGGCTTTCCCTCTTTGAAGAGGAACATCAGAGGAACATCCAGAGCGGCTTTAAATAATGCAATCAGGTCGGAAAAGACGAATAATTGGATGCCGCTTTTGGTCTTATCGTCAAAGTAGTTGGTTGTTTCGCTACTCTGAAGATGAATGGATATGGTCGAAAGGATTAGATTAACGAACAATTTTATGATATCATGTTCAATTGTATTTGTTTATCCTATCTTGACGATTTCTGTTTCGATCGAACATATTATTCTTCCATAGCCAGGGTTTGAGAAATATACTACCAAATATGCTCCAGCGAAACTTTTTTTATGAAAAAAATATATGTTTCCAAAGTAAATTCTATTGTTTTTTCCCATCACTGTCAATGTTCACTCCTCTTCTGCCACATGTCTAGAGCATGTTTTCCTGCATGTAGAACTCTCCCCTAGACTTACCCATAAGTCTCATTCTTCATGGCAAGGACAAGGTTGCCTCTCACCCTCCGTAAAACTCTTCTCCCATTTGATGCCTCACTTTCTCACAGGTCGCTACTGGCCCTTTTCACTTCCCAACGAATACTGAATTCTTTGTCACTCTTTGTCCGACCTCCTCCTCGCAGATCCTGACAAGGACCTCCAACTGCATGTTGCACAGCTCTGACCACTTTATAGGGAATAGTACACCGAGACTCGCATGCAACTGTTTGGCTTCATACGATTTGAAGTGATCTCAATGAGAAGGACCTATGGTTGTCCAATAAGTAATTATGTTGCCGTATTCGTTCTCAAACCAGCTGATCATTGAAGCGTAACAATGTATCCTAGCTACCAATAAATGCTAGGTTCGTTTAGCTTAAATTTAATAG
The DNA here is from genome assembly GCA_016164225.1 of Gammarus roeselii. Classification (NCBI taxonomy): domain Eukaryota; kingdom Metazoa; phylum Arthropoda; class Malacostraca; order Amphipoda; family Gammaridae; genus Gammarus; species Gammarus roeselii. Next base: position 2,024 of record SDVV010009521.1, on the reverse strand, counting down.
AGTAACCGCTGCTACCAACGAGCGAACGGTCCAAAATCAACAGACGAACTCAAAATGAAAGCCGTAGTATAAACCTACAAGGATTGATGTAATTTATTATTATCGTTCACAAGTCAATTCTTCTGTCTGCCTCTCAGCTCTCTCGCCCTTACGACCCTCCTCATATTTGATAGCACAAAGGAAGGTTGGTCTAAGCGGCAGACGTTGTTTCTGCTGGCACGTTGTACGAGCACTGCCGCATGCAGAGATGCATGATCCCTACTTGTGTGTTATCATGCGAGACTAGTGCATCGTGCGAATACTAGACTTGCATGATGTGTAATCTGAGCTATTTGGGAGAATCGAACTGGATAGATGTTATATTGTTGATGAAACGACTTATACGTAATATTATTTTGAATATTTGATGAGCTGAATATTTTTTTTTGACTGATTACGTTACTAAACTGCGCTGAGCAGGTAATCCAATTTCACGACTCTGATATAAATAATTCTCTGTTTTTTTTCACATCCATCAATTATAATCAGTGACAGTATTTATTTAGAAAGATGTCCACGTACTATTATTACTTCCATATTACGATATTTAAAAAAATTGTAAAAAAAAATAAAAATAATTTGTTTCTTTTGCCACCTGTTGCCCCCACGTAGCCAATCGGGCGACCGTCATGTCGCCTCGTCGAAAAAGGCGACCCCCGAAACTAGTAGATTGGCGACCCCCGGAACTGACAAATTATTATTGATTGGGGAAATTACTCGCGATATGGATCAAATAAAATGATCAACGAGAAATACGCACAATTACTTATAAATGACGACCGTTTACTATAAATACATAAATACATTATACCTGAGTAACGGGAAACATCTATGAGAAGGGATGGAGGGAGAGGAAAAACGTTACTCTCTTAGAGAACGAAGATGTGCGAGGAAAGTAATGTATTTGTATAAATAATAACTAAGACAATTCGAGGCTGTTAGCGTTTGCAGTTCTACACAATAGCATGGGAAGCAGAATGAAGCATGGGAGCATGAGGAGCAGAATGGAGCATGGGAGCATGGGGAGCAGAATGGAGCATGGGAACATGGGATGCAGAATGGAGCATAAGAGCATGGGGAGCAGAATGGAGCATGTGAGCATGGGGAGCAGAATGGAGCATGGGAGCATGAGGAGCAGAATGGAGCATGGGAGCATGGGGAGCAGAATGGAGCATGGGAGCATGGGGAGCAGAATGGAGCATGGGAGCATGAGGAGCCGAATAGAGCATGGGAGCATGGGGAGCAGAATGAAGCATGGGAGCATAGGGAGCAGAATGAAGCATGGGAGCATGAGGAGCAGAAAAACGCATGGGAGCATGGTGAGCAGAATGGAGCATGGGCGCATGGGTAGCAGAATTGAGCATGGGAGCAGGGGGAGCAGAATGGAACATGTGAGCACGGGATGCAAAATGGTGCATTGGAGCATGGGAAGCAGAATGGATCATGGGAGCATGGGGAATAGAATGGAGCATGGGAGCATGGGGAGCAGAATGGAGCATGGAAGCAAGGAGAGCAGATTGGAGCATGGGAGCATGGGGAGCAGAATGGAGCATGGGAAGCAGAATGGAGCATGGGAGCATGGGGAGCAGAATGGAGCATGGGAGCATGGGGAGCAGAATGGAGCATGTGAGCATGGGAATCAAAATGGTGCATTGGAGCATGGGAAGCAGAATGGAGCATAGGAGCATGGGGAATAGAATGGAGCATGGGAGGATGGGGAGCAGAATGGAGCATGGAAGCATGGAGAGCATATTGGAGCATGGAAGCATGGGGAGCAGAATGGAGCATGGGAGCATGGGAAGCAGAATGGAGCATGGGAGCATGGGGAGTAGAATGGAGCATGGGAGCATGGGGAGCAGAATGGAGCATGGGGTCATGGTGAGCAGAATGAAGCATGGGAGCATGGGGAGTAGAATGGAGCATGGGATCATGAGGAGCAGAATGGAGCATGGGAGCATGGGGAGCAGAATGGAGCATGGGAGCAT
>SDVV010009520.1:0-16668 GCA_016164225.1 Gammarus roeselii | reverse complement strand
TCGATCGTATTATACATGATGCCCCTCGCACTTATTGCTGTTGAATATAGCAGGCGCTGGCCTGTGATGATCGATCGTATTATACATGATACCCTTCGAAATTATTGCTGTTGAATATAGCAGGCGCTGGCCTGTGATGATCGATCGTATTATACATAATACCTCTTGCACTTATTGCTGTTGAATATAGCAGGCGCTGTCCTGTGATGATCGATCGTATTATACATGATACCCCTCGCACTTATTGCTGTTGAATATAGCAGGCGCTGGCCTGTGATGATCGATCGTATTATACATGATACCCCTCGCACTTATTGCTGTTGAATATAGCAGGCGCTGTCCTTTGATGATAGCTCTATCGTTGATCTTGTAAAGTCATACCGCAAATTGGATGCTTCTCGCAGCTTTCACGATTGTTACCAATCTTATCTCAACAAGTTGTGTGTTTATTGAACAGCTCCTCACCACAGTACCTTATCTTGAGGACGCATTACACGTGGGGATTATTCATCATTGGCGCGAGCTGTATTGTGCTTCTGTGTATAAGAGACTGGTGTAGCGAACAAGGGAAGGGTGCCAGTGTTAATAGTCGGGGACTAGGGCGGTGGGGGGAGGAGGGGGTTGGAGGAGAGGAGATGGAGGAAGGAGAGGAGAGAGATGAGGGAGAGGAGAGAGAGAGGTGGGGAAAGAAGGAGGGAGAGGAGGCAGAGGAGGGGGAGGCGGGAGAGGAGGCAGAGGAGTAGGAGGCGGGAGAGGAGGGAGAGGACAGAAAGGAGGGAGAGGATGGAGAGGGGGAGGAGGGGAAGATCAAAGGCTTGAAACTGGAACAATGTCTTAGTTCATACCAGTTAATGTCACTCTTTGGACCCAGGGACAGCATGTAGCCCATGCAACCAAGTTAGGCTGAGATATTCATTTATGTCATTCCCCTAGACCATAGCTATAGAAGCTAGATGTTGTTATCAAGACCATATTTTGGTCACAATATTCATGAGGACGGTGAGTGTAATCTTATCAATATACCTATAGTAATGTTCTGTGGTGTCGGTGTTTAAAACCTGATCTGTTTACTTCACGAAACAATTTTTTCTCACACTGGGTGGTACAGATAATAACGAAAGACTAGCAATTATGATCATCAACAGAGTACACACTGTACACCCCCCGAAACGTGTTTATAAATCTGGAGATGATCAAATTCGGATTAAATGATCATCGCCCGTGTGGAAGGTGCAGGGATGTATTTTATCAGGAGACGCGTGGATGTCGGTTGGACAATGCAGCTTACATGTCAATACCATCCAACACCTTTGGATGTATAGGTGGTCAATGATGAGTATTTGCTCCAACATCGCATGCACTCATACCTGATACCTTCCTTTGTTTCTGAGCAGCGAGGTCTATGCCGGCGATACAGAGTTGGCCATCTCGCCACGCTGGTGCTCCTCGACTCGAGAACGGCCAGGCTGATCTCGAGACCCAGTTTGGACACCCTACGATCGGACCCTGAAGGACTTAAGTTCCCTTGGCGACCTCGTGCACTCAAGGAACTGCTCGGTTCCGTGGAACTCGTGGACCACGACGGCCAGAAAGTGGACTACCACACCTTTAGGGACGGCTACAAGGCGCTCTACTTCTCGGCACATTGGGTAAGTCTGAGCAAAACATTGTGCTCTTAATACGGACGACTGTTGAAACTCGACAACGGTGTTTCTAACAACGATGACTTTGTCAGTTTAGTGATGGAAATAGCTCGTCACAAAAAGTAATATGTAAGAATATCTCGAAATTTGAAACATCGTTCGGAGAACTTGTGACATATTTCTTGGTAATACCCACATCAACTTTCTTGCAAATTGACGATCAGAGGAGTGTTGATAGCTAATTGGAAATTTACGTTCGGTAATCTAATATTTTTTTTTCTATCAAGCATTCTGTTTCTATTTACCAATTCATTTGCTAACGTACTGGAGTGATTAACATTTCTGCACAGGCACCACATCGTACACATTATCTCTGTACCGCACTGATAGGTGGTACTACAGGCACCGTACTGATAGGTAGTATACTACAGGCACCGCATTGATAGGTGGTACTACAGGCAACGTACTGATAGGTGGTACTACAGGCACCGCACTGATAGGTGGTACTACAGGCACCGTACTGATAGGTGGTACTACAGGCACCGTACTGATAGGTGGTACTACAGGCACCGTACTGATAGGTGGTACTACAGGCACTATACTGATAGGTGGTAGCGGACATTACACATGTTTAGATTTGAAAAGAGGTAAGATGGTGAGCCGAGCATCACTTGTGAACTTCATCGGAAAAAGTCCATCAATAACTAAGAAAGAACGCAAGTAAATGAACCTCGCAAACAAAACAGATCCTCCCCTTTTACGTTCACTGGAAAGATATGCTAATCTGTATAGTAGCTACCGGCCTGATCTTATTCACTACTCTACTGTGTTTGGGAGGACACATTCTGAACGTAATTGGAATTGCTTATCACAACAGTCAGCTGCTATGGTAAATGAAATAGCTGATTTGAAAATAGAATGTGAAGCTTGAGAGCAATGAAATTTTTGCATCGTCTACAGTGACCTTGCAACAATCTATTCATCATGCTGGTTACAATCAGATAATAGCGAGTAAATCAGTGCAATCATAATATAGTTCGTTGTACGTAGGATTCGACGTCTTCAAGTGTCGCTATATACAAACTAGTCGAATTGCTTACTAACTTGGTAATTAAAGAGAGGCTGCAACGATAGTTCAATTGAATGCAGGCGATGACTCAAAATAATGTGTTGTGTTTAGTAACAAACAACGCGTTTGATATAGACTGTATTAGGATGGGAACTATGATCAATTCGAATTTTTGCTGTCATTCAATGAGCTTGAGGATACTATGTTCTGTTATACGCTGAGAATATAACGGTTATGATGTGATAGACTAAGTTTCTTTTAACCTCGTATATTATGGTTCAAATTCACGTCGTTTTCTGGCAGTGTCCCCCCTGCAAAGCCTTCACACCTCTACTGATCGAAACATACCGCCGCATCAGAGAAAACGGACACGCTTTTGAGGTGATCTTCGTTAGTTCGGACAGGTAAGCTGCGTTTGGCGACAGGGCACTCAGGAAATCTCCAACGGGGGAAGAGGGGATTGCTTGTGAAATAATAATAAGCGGATTCAGGATCGACTTTAAAATAAATTTCCCCATTGGGCCATCCCTGTTCTTGGTTCGGTCCTCCTATTGAGTAAGCTCGGACATTTGCCATAGCATTATAGACAAGTTGTAGGTAATCGTTTATTCACAATTTTCTCAATTTTGAAAATAGTCCATGGCCGCAACCCTCGTTAGCCATTGTGACAATCTTACTCCTTTGATCAATGCTAATGTTGTTTTCCGTTTCCTGTTTCTTTCCCAGAATAAGTGAATTGGGCCATTGTTAAAGTTGTCTCCGTTATTTTTTTTTTGCATCATGGAATGCTTCAACAAAATACCCTGCACCAGTTCGTGTGCTCCACCCTCTAAACAATTATATTACATTGATTTGCAATAATATTCTGGTGCCTCCACATTCACGACGAAATGCGTGTATCAGAGGTGTGTCCCTCCAACAGGAGTGAAGAATCGTACCGAACCTACCACTCCAGCATGGCGTGGCCCGGCGTGGCGTGGCGGGGCGAGACAGAGCGGAGGGAACTGGCAGCCGCCCTGCAGGTCAGGCCCCGCTCGGGGCGAGTCATTGAGCGGGACTCTCTGAACTATTTTCCCAGATTCCTATGGCGCACACCTGTTCCCTTAACATAATTATTCAGGGTGCTGTTGGCGGTCAAATGAAATTGTTAAGATATTATTACGTAATCGTCAAAGGATTTCTAGTCCTAAGCATCACTGTAACTGCGCAACCTAAACCTAGCAATTTACTGAAGAAATTATAGTCGCACCTAGCACATATACGATCAACAACTGAAGATGATCGCAATGTGATATTTAAATATTTTGACAATTACCACTGATACGACGTGATGCTGCTTGCGGTATAATTTTCACATAAGCTCAATTTGTGTTCCGAAGATGCGGACCCTAGAATGAAAGGGAGGGGGCAGGTGTGAAGAGGCGGGGTGAGAGGAGGCAAGCATTTTAGTGTAACCGTCTAATCACTTATTTCTAATGACGTGTTATTCATATAATATACGACTTTATTATCGAAAAGTCATGATGGGATTTAATAAAGTCGTATATACATTTAATATACGACTTTACTAACGAAAAGTCGTGATGGGATTTATCAAATTTCCTCATGTTCTGTCTTGAATGGTTCAGGAATTAGATTCCTTATTTGTAGCTAAAGCCATACAAACGGGCGTAGCCAGGGCTGGGGGATGGCGGGATTGAGGGCTGCCGCATCCCCTCCACGAAGTACGGAAATATAAAGGAAAGCATGGTCAAATTAAAAGTCTCACGTGTTATACCCAACCGTCAATTAATTTAGTAATCAAAAATCAACACGCATCTCCCCCCTCTTGTTAAAATGTTGGCTTTGCATCTGTGTACAGTAGGCTTGTTTAGTTGCCAGGAAAAGAGTCTGCAAAGTATCATTGGCACTCAACGTTCACATGAGGGTTACCTTGAAACAATCTTCTGAGTCCAGACGAGGGACTATTGACAGTTCTAAAGTCACCACACAACTAAACACAATTATTATCGGTCAAATATTAACCAATTTTATCACGAGTATTTTTCTCTCGTATCTCTAACTTTTTGTCTAATCAGTGTTACTCAATATCATTTCAATCTCCTTGCTTCTTTTCCATTGCATATCATTAAAAAATGGTTTCTAAGTCCTTAGGAGTCTTGCATAAATTACAATTAGGCATTGATTTATCACAATGCCAATACTTGATGACTATCATCTGCTAGCTATTTGAAACCCTTCTTCCCTCCACTAGATGGACAGGTTCAAGGACGTGTATTTCCTCCTCTGTGCTGACCCGATACTGTACCTAGATACATTCCCAAAACTATGTCCGACTTTTTTCAGATGAATTTGTACATAGGTACAGCATTATACCCAATACTGCTGCGCTTCATCCGTCAGGTGCCTAGCGATGTGAAACCCTGCTCTTACCTTCGTCAGGTGGAGGGCATTCCCAGCCTGGTTCTGCTGGGGCCCGACGACAGTGTGCTCACCCACCAGGGAAGAGCCCACGTCACGCGGGACACTGAAGGGCAGGTAACGAAGGGCTGGCTTACGTGAAGTGGAACACTAAGAGGCAGGTAACGGAACGAGGGAGCATGTGGAGGGTAGGTTCACGTAAAGTGAGACACCGAGAGTTAAGAAACGTAGAGCTGGCTCACGTCACGCTGGACATCAAGCGGTTAGTAACGAAGGGCGGGTGTACGTGACCTGTGTCACTAAGGGTTAGATACGGAAGAGCGGACTCACGTGACGCTTGACACCGAGGAACATCTAACGAATGATGGGCTCACACAATGCGGGACACCGAGAGGCTGGTGACGGAAGGCGGGCTCATATGATGTGGGACTCCGAGGAGCTGGTGAAGAAGAGCGTATTCACGTGAAGTGGAACACCAGGGGGTGGGTAATGAAGGGGGATTGCACGTGACACGGGTCACCGACAGGTACATTAGGAAGAGCGAACTCACGTGACGCGGGACATTAAGAAGTACGTAACGAAGGCATGTGCACGTGACGGAGGACTCCAAGCGGCAGGTAACGAAGGGCGGGCTCACGTGACGCGGGACTTCGAGGGGCAGGTAACGAATGGTGAGCTCCCTGGACGCGTAAAACCAAGGGGCAGTAACGAAGGATGGGCTCACGTGATGCGGTCTCCGATAAAAAGGCAAAGAAAGGCTGACTCACGCGAAGTTGAACTACAAAAGCTATGTTACCAAGAGCGGGCTTACGTACACGAGACTCTGAGGGGCAGGAAATGATGGGCGGACTCACGTGACGTTGTACACCAAGGAGCGGTAACGAACAGCGGTTGCTCGTGACCAGGGTCACCGGGGGGCAGATACGGGAGACGAATTCACGTTTCGTGGAACACTAAGGAGCAGGTACATGCCGAGCGCACGTGACGCCGCACCACGAGGAGTAGGTAACGAAGGAATAACACACGTCACGCGGGATTGCTGAGGGTTAGGCAGCGAAGAGTGAACTCATGTGACGCAGAACTCTGATGGATAGGTAACGAAGGGTGAACTCACGTGACGCGAGACACCGATAGGCAGGCAACAAGGGCGGACCCACAGAACACGGGACTCGCCCTAAACGCTGGTTCAGAGTTGATCGAATCCATAGGCAAATTCGCCCCAAACACTGGTTCAGATTGATCAAATTCTTAGGCGAATTCGTTCTAAACACTGGTTCAGCGTTGATCAAATTCCTAGGCGAATTCGCCCTAAACGCTGGTTCAGAGTTGATCAAATTCTTAGGCGAATTTGTTTTAAACACTGGTTCAGAGTTGATCAAATTCTTAGGCGAATTCGCCTCAAACGCTGGTCTAGAGATGATCAAATTCTTAGTCGAATGCGCCCCGAACGCTAATTCAGAGTTGATCAACGTGACAATTATGAGTCACTGTACAGGGTTGTTGTCCCTCGAGCCGTCCAAACAGTCTATACCGTCTCCTTAATAACTCATCTCATGTGAATTATGATACCATCGTCCGATTCGGAGATGGTAATTAAAAGCCGCGGTTTCGTCATTGATTATTTACTCTTTAGATATCCTCGATTGTTCCAAAAAATATTATTCACAAGCACCATGCATTAATGTTAGATTTTAAATAAGAAGCATATTTTAAATTTGATTCATTTGCGGATTTTCTTTTTAAGGATTCCGACTGGATTCTAAGACGTCGGTTCAATTTAGTATTCATCTCACCTTTTAGCTGTCATTGACTAAGGATTTTTGCTCCACGAAGAGCCGTCACCAGAAATGCCTCCTTATTTTTCCAAATGATTGTGTTTGTTGCTGCCGTTAGTACAGTAACTCCTACACCTCCGTAATCAAATTCTTGTGGCTTTCAGGAGTTTCCCTGGCGAGACGAAAGCGTGGAGTTGTTGGACGAGCGGCAGATGTGTACCCTGCTCGAGCGGCCATGCTTCGTCATCTTCACAGGTCAACAAACCTTGGACAATATTTTATGAATTACTCGATGTTTAAGCCTGTCCGTCACTAGATACATACTGTGAGGGCAATCCAAAATACTGGTGGAGGCCTCATGCTCAAACAAGGATGCTTAAAATCATTTTTTAAGATACGGAAGCCTTAACAATTCTATAATTTTGTTTATAAGATCTAATTTTCCGACTAAGGTGTGGTTGGATGCCGAAATCTGCTATCCAAGCCCGTCCCCTCTCTCAAACTTCATCATTGCAGCTACTCAGAAACCACATGTCATCATGCATTTGCTCCCCATTTCTTGATTTTCTTGTCGGTCGTTAGTTTTTCAACTCTCATCTCAACCCCCCTTAGACTACCTACCAACTCTGCTGCTCAAATCATGCGTACACTTTGCCCTAGTTCACCCCTCAGGTTCACCACCTCACATATCATCTCCGCAACCTCGCCACCAAACCTTCCATTCTAAAAACTCCCTTTCACTTAGAATTTCAGCATCCTTAGGTCAGAACAACCCAAAATCCACACGGGGCTTGTTGTTTCCGTCTTACACAGGCTGCGTATATCTTTTCCCTAGTTCTCAATCCAATGTGGCGAACCATTAAAATTTTTGGTAATTCACACCATTTTTTCCAAGCAGGGGTAACTCTAGCCCTCTTGTTCTCACCATTCAGCACGACTCCGTTGTAGCAGCGCTTCTTCACCTCCTCCTGACTTTAGCTCACTTCCATCCATTATCAGTGCTCCACGGATACCATACATCTTGTGGCTCTCTTTTTCCGTACCTGACTCCATCGTTCTCCATCAGATGCTGAAGGGGGCAGCAGTGAGGTGGAGGAGTGTCGGGAGCTGTTGCTACCAGTGGCTGAGGACTACCTTCTGAACCGCTCCCAACATGGTCCACCTGATGCTGCCACACTTGCATTTCTGGTGGCGGGAGAGGTGGGTTATTCAGGAAGAGTTTTTTTTCAGGGAGTAACGGGTACATGATATATAGATTAGCAGATGAATTTCCAGTAGCTACACTATTACCGTTGTATGGTCATAGAATAATTTTCAGGTTACCACCATATTTTGAAAATCTATATACTACACGAACAAATTTGTAGAGATAATGAAAGATGACTGGTGGAAAATTATTTATTATCCGCCGTGGCTCAATGAACGAGAGTTAGATTATACGCTCAAAAAATAGTGAATATAAATTGGAGGCCTGATGCAGGAACTGCATCATGCGTCATTGTTATTATGACTCAAGCAGTTGAAACAATTGAATGTTATGATGCAATAATTTTTGTACGTAAATTGCATGTTTTACTGTGAAGCAGGGTAATTACTCGGTAAATTTGAAACATTATTTAGTAATCGGTGGGTGGTTATTTGTTCGTCTTGGGGTATAGATTTTAAATATACCAGGTTCCTCAGTTTTTTTCCCGTCAAATTTTTTGAAATTCCGTAGTTAAAAAATATGATAATTCGAATGTTTTTGATATTTATGCATTACATAATGATACAAATTGATTTGTGTTTATTCTCCCATAAGACTGAAGTTCAGAGTTACGTGGTATAGGCATTAAAACATGTATGAGCATCAGAGAGCATTGTGCCGTGTTCACGGTCATATGGAATTACATTTTGATCACCTTGCTAGCAACGTCTTAAACCACGCATGACACAACTGAAGTATTTACGACACTTTTCAGTTTATTTGAGGAAAGCTCATTCACGGTGGGTCGATGTGACTTCTACCAGATGCCATAATTTTGTACGGCACACGTTAAGGATAAAATTGTAATTGGAAACCCCTTTTAAAAATAATTCTTTTTGTCATGAAATTTTACGTTTAATAACATATTTTTAACGCAACATAACTTAATTACGATGTTTTTGTTGCATGTGTCGATTTCACTTGATAGGCACTGCTTGAAAATATGGTTTAGATAAAATTGGAAACGGATGTGGTAATGCAGTGAAGTGTTTCAAAGAAAGAACATGCACTCTCTTTCGTTAGGGCTTCTCAAACCATTGTTAATCCTTAATCGAAATGATGTAATACACATATTAGGCGTTCAATGCATGTTGATGAATTGAAATATTCCAGAGCAGGTGAGTCCTGCGATAGCAGCGTTCCAACAGCCAACAGATAACTTCGAGCTATATCACAGACGATTTCTACAACCTTGTGAAAGAGAAGCCAGCTATCGCGTTGATAATATTTCAGCACACGCGCACTAACGCACTTCACTCACTGTCATAACCGGACACTGTCGTACCCGCTAAAAACTAATCCGCACTACGTACCCTAGAATGATACGTACGTTTGCCCCGCGGGTTAGAAACACGTATTTATGCCACTGCCCCACGGGTTAGAAACATGCACCCCTAAGTTAGGTTAGGTTGGGTAAGAAAGGTTTTAATAAAGTGCATGATAACCAGTAAAATGCTACCTTAGTTAGGTTGGTGTAACAACTCGTGGCTGATAAGACAGTTAGCGGATATAAAAGTGGCTGCTCTGACTGAGGAATGCACTGCACGTTCGCTGTTTAAAAATTGTTTGGAACAACTTGTGGCTGATATGACAGTTAGCGGATAGGAAATGGGCTGATCTGGTGTTAGCTATAAACAAATTTTGCCAGATGGTATGATTTGCAATTTGGACGGTTATACATGAATGAGTTATAGTACAGTTGGAATGGAATCTCTTTTCTTTAGAGAAAAAATTGAGGCATCAAATATTCAAAAAATTATTTCATGTCATCTGAGGATGTTTGAGGCGCTTACATGCAAAGGTGTACTCAGTTAGGAAAGTCTTATTTATATATGATAAATTTAAGTAAAGATAATCATGGGGTTTATATTCCTAAGCATTTTCAGGACGTCGTTAGAAAATGAATTAAAGTATCACGTAGAAATACATGGCAACGGAAAGAACATCAAAACATTGCACATCAAATAGACATGATACAAACATCGTCTATGTTAGTTTTAGGATCAGTCTGGGTCTACAAAACGATTTTTTTTATGTGCCTTTGAATGATGATGATCTTCAAGGGATAAGAGGCACAGGGAGAAAGGACAGAAACTTGCTCAGCCCCTTTACCTGCTGGTTAAGGGTGTATGGCAGACAATCCCTTAATGGGGTCATTTGCCTCCCTTATACGCCGCCACTTGTTGCGAGGTTGTTCAAGTGCAGACCCAGCTAGTCTACGCTAAACATTGATTTTTTTATAATATAAAATAAATTAATGGAATTTCAATTCGCATCGCGGACTTTATTTACTACTAACTTGCTAAATCAAAATGGTTTTGATATATTTTATTTTGAATTTACTCAGAAAAGAATCTGATTTCTAATAATTTTTTTACTAAATATTGTTTGTAATCTCTTTCCTTTACTGAGTAATTTCAAATAACGATAACACAAACCCGATATGCATTTAGACCTCTTCACTGCCCCCCTTAAGCTTTGTAATGTTTACTAGTATCTTCCTTCCCCTAGCACGAGCTGAGTGTGAGTCTTCTTTCTAGCTCAACTGCGACGTTCACTACTACCGTCTCTCTAAAGCGAGCTGAGTGAGAGACTGCCCTTCCTGGCTTGACTGTGACGTTTACTACTGTTCTCCCTCCCTCCAGAGCGAGCTGAGTGAAAGACTGCCCTTCCTGGCTTGACTGTGACGTTTACTACTGTTCTCCCTCCCACCAGAGCGAGCTGAGTGAGAGACTGCCCTTCCTGGCTTGACTGCGACGTTTACTACTGTTCTCCCTTCCACCAGAGCAAGCTGAGTGAGAGACTGCCCTTCCTGGCTTGACTGTGACGTTTACTACTGTTCTCCCTCCCACCAGAGCGAGCTGAGTGAGAGACTGCCCTTCCTGGCTTGACTGCGACGTTTACTACTGTTCTCCCTTCCACCAGAGCAAGCTGAGTGAGAGACTGCCCTTCCTGGCTTGACTGTGACGTTTACTACTGTTCTCCCTCCCACCAGAGCGAGCTGAGTGAGAGACTGCCCTTCCTGGCTTGACTGCGACGTTTACTACTGTTCTCCCTTCCACCAGAGCAAGCTGAGTGAGAGACTGCCCTTCCTGGCTTGACTGTGACGTTTACTACTGTTCTTCCTCCCACCAGAGCGAGCTGAGTGAGAGACTGCCCTTCCTGGCTTGACTGTGACGTTTACTACTGTTCTCCCTCCCACCAAAGCGAGCTGAGTGAGAGACTGCCCTTCCTGGCTTGACTGTGATGTTTACTTCTGTTCTCCCTCCCACCAGAGCGAGTTGAGTGAGAGCCTGCGCTCCTTATCTGGGCTGGAAGATGAGGCACCCCTCGCTTGCATCCTGGATTTGGCTGAGAGTGCAAAGTATCTGATGGAGGAGGTAGACATCACCACGGCGTCGCTGCATGCCTTCCTGACGCGGTGAGGCGAGGACTTTAGAATTTCTAATCGGAGAGTTAAGCCTTGTAATTACTAATAGGCGAGGTATGGGATACAGTTTGATCACTATAAGTTCTGCATTGTGAGGTAAGTCAAATTGAAAAACTTAGAAATCAAGACGGTGCGGTAAGTCGAAAAGGAGCCCAGGAACTCTCATCGGCAAGATAGGATGAAGTGTGATCCCTAGTCATTCTGAATTACGCGATTTGCCGGTGTGTGATCCACATGAGGTCCAATTGGCGGTACAGAACAAAGTGTGGGCCTTGAATCTTCTGTTTGGTAAGATCGAACTGAGCATGAAGGTGAGCGTCCGTAATAAGGTGTGACACGACGGAGTAAGTGTTTTGTAAGGGAGAACTGAGCATGAAGATGAGTGTTCGTAATAAAGTGTGACATGATAGAGGGTGAACCTTGAAACGTCTGACGCTATGAGACAGGCTGGAGTGCATAATACAAACTCATGGAGCAGTAGTGTTATGAATCTTGGAACTTCTGAAGGTTGCAGAATGAACTTCGTGTTTCTGGTCGCGGTGAAATGGCGGAGGATTGCTGTACAAATTTCGCACACCAAGAGACAATTACTCTATTCAGTTGACGGGGAATCTGGATTAACTTTATTTTAGATCTTCAAATGAGCATCGAACTTAGTCAGTTTATCTCACGAAGAACCTAAGGGAGGGTGGCACGGGCGTCATTATTATCAATATGGAAGGCGGTGAGTTGTCAATAGCATTATTTCAAAAGATTAGAGATTGAATGTCCCACAACTACGGGAGACAGCCAAGATTGACTAACTATATTATTATTTGAAGTGACCATATAGTGACGGCACTCACCGTCCGATTTGCGTTATTAATCGGCATTTAGTTTAGTTTGCAGAATGCGTAACTGACTACACCATCTTGTTTCAGGTACAACCGCCAGGAGGTACAGCCCGTGTATATCACACCTCCTGCTCAATGCTCTCCTCACTCCAAGCAAGATCCTCTATAGGACTACGCAGGAAACACACTTAGTCGAATACAAGAAGAGGCATCAGAGTGTGTCAAATTGCAATAACAAGTATCGATAATGCGGTCAAGTTTTCTGCTCGCTTAACAGTCCTTCAATAGGACAGAGTTTGCCACAGTTTGTTTCATTGCCTATCAGGAAGACTTGAGAGTATAGAAAGTTTAAAATCAGCTCTATAGATGGGGGGTTGATTGCCTTCACATGGGAACTCCAGTTACGTGAGTTCCCTGGACTTTTCGCGCCCTCGCAACAGTCATTACGTTGGCTTCGCACACTCTATTAATCAATGTTGTGTGCTGCAACTGTACATTACCGACGTTTATTGGTCCGAAACTGTGGAACGAATAAACAAATACACTTCAGTAACAATGAACACACACTCCGTACACGTCATTATCATTGTTACTGAAGTGTATTAGTTTATTCGTTACACAGTTTTGGACCAATAAACGTTTGTTATGTACGGTTGCAGCACCCAAAATTTATTGAAGGAGCCATCCATAATAAATGTGTGTGCGCGAGCCAAATGTAATGGTCGTTCTATAAATAATCAGAAAGGAGCCCATCAAATTCTTCAACAAGGGCCTTACCCTAAATGCGGCCCATTACGGTTGCCAGTGAAGGATCTACAGCCGGGTAAATCATGGATTATGTCTGATTTATTATAGTTTGTTATTACATGCATTTTGTTTTGTTCAATCTTAAATGTATCCACCGAACAGCATACTGGTATATCAACTAAATGTTGATAACTCTGACAGTTATGGTTGTTCATTACTAAAATTACAAGGCCGGAGAACTTTTGTTCTGAATCGTCCAAACAAAGATGGAAAGAATAAGCTCATCGTTGTATTGAGACGCCATGCGTTATTCGTTCGGATGGTTGAGTTCACTACTATGAAAAAGACGGGCTAGTGAGAAGCAGGTATGAAGTCTGTTGGAGGAGGCTTGATAACGGAATCGAACATGGAACCAACTTATGTAGGGCGATCGTTTAGACTGTGTGGTCACACGACGGCGGCTAAATGCTAATGACGAAGACAAAACATGAAAGAAAACTACAATTTGGATGAATATTCCATGGTGAATTGGATTGAGGAATCAGTGAATAGAGTGTTGTTGTTACACACCATAGCTGCCAATTGGTTGTTGTTGTGACATTAAACATCCTATTGGCTGTTGTTGTGACATGCAACAGCCTCTTGGCTGTTGTTGGGTCAAGCTACGATCAATTGGTTGTTGTCGTGACATGAAACAGCCGATTGGTTGTTGTTGTGACATGCAACAGCCAATTGATTTTTTTTTGTGACATGCAGCAGCCGATTGGTTGTTTTTGTGCTATACAACTGACAATTGGTTGTTGTTGTTACACATAACTGCCAATGAGCACGCAGACTTAGGCCCAATGCTGGCGGATTACTTTCAAGCCCGTGAGCCCGTGTCTTGTCGATTTTTTGTATGGTGCAGATATAAAAAACAAAGAGCTACAATGAAAATAACAAAGAGCTACAGTAAAAACAACAAAGAGATACAACGAAAACAACATCGAGATGCAATGCAAGCAACAAAGAGATGCTATGAAAACAACAAAGAGTTGCAATGAAAACAACAAAGAGATGCAATGCAAGCAACAAAGAGATGCAGTGAAAACAACAAAAATATACAATAAAAACAACAAAGATGCAATGAAAACAACAAAGAGATACAATAAAAACAACAAAGATGCAATGAAAACAACAAAGAGATGCAATGCAAGCAACAAAGAGATGCAATGAAAACAACAAAAACATACAATAAAAACAACAAAGATGCAATGAGAACAACAAAGAGATGCAATGCAAGCAACAAAGAGATGCAATGAAAACAACAAAGAGATACAATAAAAACAACATCGAGATACAATGCAAGCAACAAAGAGATACAATGAAAACAACAAAGAGTTGCAATGAAAACAACAAAGAGATTCAATGCAAGCAACAAAGAAATGCAATGAAAACAACAAAAAGATACAATAAAAACAACAAAGATGCAATGAAAACAACAAAGAGATACAATAAAAACAACAAAGAGATGCAATGAAAACAACAAAGAGATACAATAAAAACAACAAAGAGATGCAATGAAAACAACAAAGAGATAAAATAAAAAAAACAAAGAGATGCAATGAAAACAACAAAGAGATGCAATGAAAACAACAAAGAGCTACAATGAAAACAACAAAGAGATGCAATGAAAATTAGAGATCGATTGGACGAACGGGCTCCAAAATATTACCTCTTGATGTTGAGGGCTTGTGACGCCTTTTACTGTTTGCCTTGAGAATATGTCTAGAGGACCAGTTTATGACGCGACAAACCGTCAACCTCAAGAGGTAATATCTCAGAAGCGGTTTGCCCACTCATTTATTGAGTTCCATACTACCTCAATGATGCTTCCATTTTCATTTCATCACACGTCTTTTTCTGTCATGGCACTCGCCTTTTCAACGGGTTGCCCTGGGAAACGTTGAAACGGGTAGCTTCAGGTTACAATGGCTTCAAATTCACCTTTGCTAGTTATTAATAACTTTTAAAGTCATTTTTCGAGTAGTTGAGCTCTGCGACCATACTCTCAGATCTCATATGCTCATCAGAATTGTTGGAACTTTGGGGCGAAGATTGTGTGGTTTTGTGAGTGTGGACTCGAGCCTTAGCGACAGGTCATCGAACAGCCCAAAAAAGTGCTCGTGCGTTGATTGCAGTCTGTAGTCTGCATGTTGTTGTGGTCTCTGGGATAGTTTCAAGAGATGCTACGGATTTCTAATCCAATTGTTTCAAGATTAGGGGTCCGTTGACCTCAAACAGTAATGAGAACACATGCTTCAAAATGGATCGTGAAAGCATTGCAGGTGTTTCATATGATGAGATTCTGAAGGCTTCAACCGGCGTCGGTACCAGGTTGTCTCGTTTATGTATCATTATTTATTATGTGTTAATTTTCCTATGCAATTCGATGAGTGATTTCGTGAGGTTCAAAATACATTTAAGGCGGTTTTTGTCCAGTATCTCCACCAGACGAGGGTGGAATAGACTACATCTGGACATATCTCAAAGGAAAACAAATCGCAGGAATGGGCAAATGTACTGAGCATTTTTTTTCTAGTTAAAAAAATTATACGAAACTACGAAATAAAATTATATGATCAAATATTGCTCATAAAAAATATTTTCCGGCTATGAAGGCGGATAACACTCAATAACCATTTGAGTGCTGCTCTTGTTCGATCTCATCGACATTAGAGTGTTCAGGCTCAAACTCGTAAACATTAGAGTGTTTTGGCTCGAACTCATTAAACATTGGAGTGTTCTGGCTCGAACTTATTGAACATCAGAGTGTTCTGTTTCAAACTCGTCAAAACCTTGGAGTGTTCTGGTTTGGACTCATTAAGCCGCGAGAACTCTGAATATTAACCTTTCAGAGTCTCGACGTGTGTTGGGCTTATAAGTCAATCATTCCCAAGTGCCGCACAGTTTTATGGCGGGATCGGGGTGTCTCTGAAGCATTTAGGTCAGTTATGATAGAAATGAGGTTTGTAGTACGCGGACACGTGCAACTTCGTTGTAGAAGTTGTCGGTTTACCTGCTTAATGATTTCTTGAACCATAGGTACTTCAACTCCCATAACACAAGTTATCTATAAATTGACCTAGAACCATGGAGTACAATGAGCCACGCATAATCACGATCTATTGGGGTACCATGAAATCCGTGTGACGGGGTCATGGAATCCGTGTGACGGGGTCATGGAATCCGTTTGACGGGGTCATGGAATCCGTGTGACGAGGTCATGGAATCCGTGTGACGGGGTCATGGAATCCGTGTGACGAGGTCATGGAATCCGTGTGGCAAGATCATGGAATCTGTGTGACGGGGTCATGGAATTCGTGTGACGGGGTCATGGAATCCGTGTGACGGGGTCATGGAATCCGTGTGATGGGGTCATGGAATCCGTGTGGCAAGATCATGGAATCCGTGTGACAGGGTCATGGAATCCGTGTGACGGGGTCATGGAATCCGTGTGACGAG
>SDVV010009519.1:0-16669 GCA_016164225.1 Gammarus roeselii | reverse complement strand
ATAAATGTAGGCACACGATCTGTTAAAAATTGGTTAAACTACAGGGTCAAGTGGATAGATTTGATAAGGATGAAGGTTACATCAATGAAGAAAAAATACCTAACATAAGTATGAAACGGGGAAAAATATACAATCCTTGGTAATTTTAGGTTAGAATGAGTTTGGATTATGGCCATCAATACAGACCTTCAGTGAAAAATGTTAAAGTGGATCTGGTGAATAGTTGAAAAAGTCAAATATTCTGAATGGGAACGCAGTCACATAACAAAAGCCTGAATTAATCAAAACTTCTAGGTGTCTAAAGTGCAAACGAAATACAAACATTTATAAAAGTAAGACTTGTGGGAATAAGCATCTAGCAAAGACCTGCGATTGGATAACATAATTGAGATGTACATTCAATTATTGAAGAATTTCAACACTAACACTCAACACAAATCCGGTAGAATAGTTCTCCAAGGTAATATGAAATCGGACCCAAATCCAATGTCGAGAGGGGAAACACACCAAATTTTTGAATCATTACATCCAAATAAGCGTATTTTATACCCAACATCCCATGGAAATAGGCAAATTTATATCGAATACAGATATATTCCTATGATTTAAAATCAAAATATTCATCAACATCTAAAAAATTAGCTAAATCAGATTCTCTACTCTACCCTAAGCAACAACGATTAACTATTATATACGGTGTACCCTACCGCACCCAGATGATGAATCCTACTCCAATATCCGACGTGATCTGGTTCATGACTAAGATCGTATAGTAACATAACAGCCATACCGAAAATAACACATTTAATGCTGAGTTAATGTGAAAAATGTTATTTTATACTATCATACCATTCAAATCTATAATAAATTCCTAGACCTAACAGATGCTATGCCTCTGGGAGTACAATTCCAAGCCTTTTGTGTCATAAAAAATGAACTCTATAATCCTTTACTAGGTCACTTCTCAGCAATCTACCACTGATATATAACAACTTTTTGGAGGTAACTAACAGTCATGATACGATGCCACAGACGTACCTCGCATCTGTTAACCCATCGTCTCTGAACAGCCTCGAACAAAGATACATCCCGTTGAACATGGATGAACTCCAAAATGACAACCAAAGAGCATAAACCACCTCTACACTAGGACCTATCCATCCAGTAAATTATCATCTAAACGTTAAACTACACATTTGCTAGGGATCAATGACGAAAATTCCACAAAGATGCAGTACGGACTTACACCTCTTAAACATACATTTCTATGATTCTCGTGGAAAAAAGAACATAACATCAGGAACATATATAAAATAGCAAAATAAGGTTCTCTACTCTGCTATATTTCACATAAAAATTGTACTACATTATGGTATCCATCTTAATAAATCGGTCCATTCACACAAACAAGCATAAACAGAATGAGCTTCTGCCTAGGGGACTCTCTAACTTCTCCTAAATATTGAAGAATGGCCGTACAATAAATATACAATACCCTAACAGCAAGACCAAATTTGTAACAAATCGTCTGTTCTATATCTATAATAACCACGTCAAATATTGTATCAGGATGAAAGATGATATATATAACACTAAAATGAACAATCTGTATCTAAATTAGACCTGAAATAATGTTCTATAATGTAGATACATACGTAATATATCCAAAATTGTTTAAATAATCAACAGATTGCAATGAAAATGAAAATTCAACAGAGAACCTACAAAACTGAAAGACCTATACTAGAACTCACGAGATAAAACAAAGCAAGAAGATTAATTCTCTACCATACCCAAGACATACATTAAAAACGTGATGAATGGGAATGAACTATCATTTAACCCAACAAACGAGAAATGTGAATAAGATACCAAGGCATGCAGGCGACGTAACTGAAACCTATAGTAAATACGGTATAGTACATACAAAAATCTAATGAAATTAGCCACAACTTCTATCCAAAACAGGGATAAATTCTAAAGTAACTACGGCTAAATCGTAACAGATGTGTTATATATACATATGAAACTACCACAATGATGCGCCAACCGACCCCATTATGCCTGAAACAATGTGGAAACTGCAAGCCTAAAATACCCTAAAATACCTAAAACTGTATGAGTTAACTGATCGAAATTCCAAAAACAGCGCAAATTTAACATAAATCAATCGATCATTACTAAGTATACATAGCATAATATTTTAACTTATAGTTAATCCATATCGTTCAGGTATTTTTGCTATTGGAAAAACGCATCAATGGAACATTGATATAAATGTTTCAAAACTGGATAATGCAATATGGGGTAGAAAGAAACTCGTAACGAAGATACAGCAGCCCAAGAAATTTTTTGTATACATTAACCGCAAACAACCTGACAAATAGTCCTTACTATTTCTATAGATATTTAATAAATAAATAGATGGGAAACACAGAACCTCGCCTGTAATCCTACCTTCAGGCTGGTACATACAGGGCCGTTCGCTCACTAAGGCTGCAAATTGAGTTATAAGACATGCCTACCTCACTAATCCTATAAAAGAATATATACTGATAAATGAACAAGACATTTATAAATATCCCAAGTCCCCACCGCTACGAACCCACCAATCAAGCTTCGAATGAGTCATATATACCACAACTAGATATGAATACCAACATATATGTCCACAGGAAAAAATATATAGAAACAATAAACCAGCAATACATATATAACGATATATACACTCACAACGTAGCAAATATGCCACGAAAACAAATTTATAAGACAAGGAATAGGCAAGAGCAAAATCACATAATTTTCCAGGAGCACATCCAACTTTCTACCTAGGGGGGTTTCTCTACCGCACCAATCCACCCTCCAGAAAACTTGCTATAGCACTATTCATACCAGAATCGGATAAATATATATAACGAGCAACAGTTAGTGACCAATTATACTCCACTACAACCATCTAAAGAAGAAAAAACTTATATATAAATACAATATATATCAAAATACAGTACAAAACAAAATGTTCATAACATAAACTTCGCCAATCAAGGCCGCAAGCCTGCTTCCATCCTGCCGTTCCCCTTCCGTCCCCCCTTCCGATCTCCCCCCTCCCCCCGTCCGTTAGCTGAGTCGGGCACCAAACCAGTTCCGGTACCATCCGCCCCCGCTCCCCGTTTCTGCGCGAACCCCCCCGTACGCTCGGTGAGTCAAGGTGCATGCATCGCGCCCTATCCCCCGCCCACCAAAAGTAACTATTTTATCCATATCTATAATCCTTCACTAATTTGCGTCTTGTATCACTTATAGCTACTGATACTGGAGATGAACCTGTAAACACGGGTCATAAGTTGGTCATTAGATAAATACCTGAACATCCCCAGACCCCAAGTGCGCCCACCCCATCTCCAGTCCTGGTCGGGAACAAACATAGAGCCAGGTTCACATGGGCGCCTCTAGGGACACGCTCTACAACAGGGTGGGTGCTGAGCTAGGCCACCAAGGACACTAGTTGCACCAGGGTTGAGAGCGGCTACTAAGAACACACTCTACAACAGGGCACGCTCTACGGCAGTGTGAGAGCTGAGCTAGGCCACCGAAAACACTCGCTACAGCAGGGTGTGGGCTAAATACGGCCATCAGCGATACGTTTTTCGACAGTGTGAATGCTGTGTGCGGCTACTATGAACACGCTCTACAACAGGGTGGGTGCTGATGGCGACGGCTACGAACACACTCTACAACAGGGTGGATGCTGAGCTCGACCACCAAGGACACTGACTACAACAAGGTGGGGGCAAAAAGCGGCCACCAGGGACACTCTACAACATGATGGGGCTGAAGGCGGCACCAGTGACACTCGCTACGACGGGGTTCTTACTGGATCGTCTACCAGGGACTCTCTTTATAATAGGGTTACTGCTGGGGACGTCTGCCAGGAAGACTATCAAACAACAAAATGAGTGCTGAGGTCAGCTACCAGTGACACTACCAACAACACGGTTTATTGCTGAGCACGACCATAAGGGACACTCTCTACCACAGGGTAGATGTTGAAGTCGGCCACTAGGGACACACGCTCTACTACAGGGTGGATATTGAGGGTGGCCAACAGGAACACTTTCTTCAGCAGGGATATTGATGAGGGTGGCTCACAAGGGAACTCTCAACAACTAAGCTAGGACTGAGGGCGACTACCAGGAACACTCTCTACAACAGGGTTGGTGATGTGAGTGGCCATCAGGGACACTCTCTACATCATGGTCAGTATTTAGAGTGCCAACAGCATCAGGGTACCGATATGCGACGTCACAGCAGCTTTAGAACCGTTACCATGAGAATTGTTTACAAACAATGCTTCCCAATTATCCATTAACAAGCGCGTAATTAAAAGAATGCAATACATTTAAGTATTAGATTTAGGATCGTATATTTGGATTTGTAATGAACTCTCTGTTAGATTAGGCTCAATAAAAACAAATAATAGATACATTTGCAATTGCAAACTCGTATTATATTTACTATCCTAATTTCATGCTGTCTGATATGATGAACGACAAGATTTGATGGGTTACAAACTCGCCGTGCGACTTGTGGCAGCTAGCCATGTGACGTCAGAGAGTCGGTGTCTTATGGGGATAGGGAGGATACCTGGAAGGCGGAAATTAGCAGATGCGTTTGATGGCGCTATACCATGTATACAACATTTAATCCATCTTTCCGTGCAGCAATAGTGCCATTCTTTCAAATAAACCACATTATTTCGTAGAAAAATCACTTCTTCAAGTACCGTGGCTCACATGTGGAGAAGATTGGACGAATTGAAACTGGTGGAACGTTGAATGAATGGAGGGTGTTAAGTGTTGTGTGCCTTGCAAGGAGTAATAAGGTGCAGGACGTTGTGTACGGAGCAATAAAATGGTTGAATTAGGAGGTAGTTGTTCCTAGCGTGGTCGAGGAGGGATGAGGAGCTAGTTGCTCCTACTAAAAAAGAGAGATGAGAGAGAATGAATGAAGGAGATTGAATGTTATTGATAAACAAATGTTTAAGAAGAAGAATTGATAAGGATTGATAAGGATGTTCGAATTAGAGTACGAACATTGGTGAAGAAGTGGGAGAAAAAAAGGAACAAGTGATTTGAACAAATAGTGCGGATAAATGAAAGAAGATTGGGGAAATGTGTAATAGCTTGGTGGATAGCGTCAAACAGGCATCGCAGAGGAGAGATCTCAACCGGTGTGGATGAAGCGAGAAAGCGTGTTGTGGGTAGGCGTTAGTGGGAAACAATTGCGAATGGATGGGTTTTGAGCCCTATGGAGCTTTTTTTGCCTTTGGCTGTCCTGTTAATAAACTGAATAAACATTGGCGGAGAAGGGCCAGGCAAATAGGACTCAGTAGAGAAAACTAGTAAAGGCTGTGAGGCCCTGCTGCTGAAACTCATCGCTGACCTTACTCCTGACCCGAAATATGTGATGTATTCTCTTAACCAGACTCATTAGCACCAGAGGGCTAAATTTTTGTTCTTCTGTGAGTACATGAAGAGAGTGTGAGGAGCTTCTTGCCGTCAGCCATCCTCTTCTGAGGCATGTAGCCTTGCGTATCTATCTTTATGTTGGGCTCACCTTTTGTCCAATCTTACCTGCAAGTACATGTGTTGAATACATTATCATTCTTTGTAACCTATATGTTGTGTTTGTTCTGGGTATTAATCATCTGAGCATTGACCGATACGAGGCAAATCTGTGGTTCTGGATCCTTATCTCATGATTTATGTTTTTGGTTTAAAAAATACCCTCTAGTGACGGATATGACCATCTTACCGTTCATCTGGTAAATCGTCGAGGTGTCATTTTTAAAGGGACAATCCACATTTCGGCCTTGAGTGGGTACAGTAACCCGTGAAAGATGAAGGATTACACAAAATTCCTAAATTAAAGAGTTCGTTTGATGAATTTCGCAAACTGACTCAAATACTCCTAACATCAAGTATATTAACAGTTTGTTCATTTCATATCTGACTCTGTAGAATAGCAGTTTATCACTATAAACAGGTCCGATTAGGTAGTATTCAGTGGCAGAAATGTGAAACCTACAATTTTCTGGAGCTTTATTTCAGTCCAAACTACGCAATCTTATTTAGCTAATGGACAAATTTCTCGGACTGCACTGACATTATATTATACCTGAAAAGTTTTATTTCACTTCGCTGACAGGATTATTGTCAGAAACAAAGGGCGCTGTCACTTTTTCGCCTTCCTCACACCCCCTTCCTACGCAGGTGTGCTGCGGCAACGTGCTGCTGCGGGACCCTGACGACCCCTGCCACATGGTCATGACCCTTAACGGAGCAGCGGCCCTACCCCCCACCGTGGGTCGGGCCCGGCACTCCCCCACCAAATGTGGCAACCTGAACAGCAAGCAATGCCCTCTTCTGGCCCCAGACCACCGGAGTGAAGAGAACCTCAGGTCAGGGAGGGCTGGACATTCGATTCATAAACATTGTCACAAAACCGCCTCCTACCAAGCTGGAGGGTGACTGACAGCAAGACATGCGTTGGACTCATTCCCATTTATCGACACACTTAAATTTTTTAGCCTTTCAGCGTAAAAGCGTCCGCATAAGCTGTCCACTCCTTTTGGGTCGAACGCAATCATTGAAACCAGTGTCAGCAATAGGCTCCGACAGATTTCCCTGGTTTAACCTCGCTGCATCAAAGCCTATATCCCCGCTCTTACAACCCGTCTCACATCGATTCAACCACTGAGGAAGCTCTAAGAAGTCAAACTCATATAAACATTAAATATTGCAGGTGTCGTGTTCCCCATATGCAATACAGGGTTTTTGATGAATAACTTCCTTGTTTTAAAATTCATCCGAACGTTTAAAAAAAATCGTCCACAAATTGCATTGAAACAAACCGAAAGCTTGAATATCGGGTGTTTGAAATTAACTAAACCAATACAGTGAAAATGTGTTTCATCAGTCATCATCAGCTAACAAATTTTAGCGTTCTCATGAAAAATGTAAATAAATTACAGCACAAATTGCACCCTATTCTTACATTCGCTTTGACCAATCTTCGGCGCAAGTGAATTTAGTGCAGATAAAACTTCATAATTATTCTTCAACATGCGAGACGATGTTGTTTTTAGAAATTTGGAGCTCGTCTGAACGCCTTGGTATGTATTTCCGTGGAGTACGAAAGACGTCATGCCGAACTTATTCGATGTTATTTGTGCTTCTTCTTGCCAGAGATCAACCAGGACAGTGTCCATCCTGAAAGGTGCCAAGTTCCTTACATTTACCGTCAATACCGTCAATGAGTCGAATACTGCGAGGTGAGGGACCATTTATATACACGCATTTTTTTCTGAAAACCCTGAGTGTTGCAACAGTGGAATCGTGCGGACTGCCCCTCGCTCGCAGTCCGCAAACAGGATCATCAAACTTAGCAGCCTAACTGAAAATAGACGAGTTCATGAAGTATACAACACACACACGCTAGGCCAATCTCCTGCTAAGACACCCTTGTATGCAAGACGCACCTACGACCATGTAGTCGGACGATCCAATGAAGTAATCCTGAAGATATCCTTCTTGTGTCTGCAGAAACCATCATCGGCCATCATCACCTGACGACATGAGCTCTTCGGGGGACCTGCCCACTCCTCCCCTGCCTCCCGCCGCTCGAGCTGCTGCCCTCAGAGTGGGAGCGATGGGACCCCGCCAACACCTGGCCAATGGCCGCCCACCGCCCCTCGCTCGCAGTCCGCACACAGGATCATGCGACCTGGAGGCGGCCTCAGAGAAATATTGGGGAGAGGTGAGTGACTAGGTCCATGGACGGGAGGAGTAGTGAGTGGCCAGACCAATGGGCGGAGGGAGAGGTGAGTGACTAGGTCCACGGACGGGAGGAGTAGTGGGTGGCCAGACCTATGGGCGGAGGGAGAGGTGAGTGACTAGGTCCACGGGCGGGAGGAGTAGTGGGTGGCCAGACCTATGGGCGGAGGGAGAGGTGAGTGACTAGGTTCACGGACGGGAGAAGTAGTGGGTGGCCAGACCTATGGGCGAAGGGAGAGGTGAGTGACTAGGTCCACGGACGGGAGGAGTAGTGGGTGACCAAACCTATGGGCGGAGGGAGAGGTGAGTGACTAAGTCCACGGACGGGAGGAATAGTGGGTGGCCAAACCTATGGGCGAAGAGAGGTAAGTGACTAGGTCCACGGACGGGAGGAGTAGTGGGTTGCCAGACCTATGGGCGGAGGGAGAGGTGAGTGACAAGGTCCACGGAAGAGAAGAGTAGTGGGTGGTGAGCCATGAGCGAATGAAGTAATAATAATAATAAGAGCTATTCATACACAAATAGTTGTTTATTGTTGTGGAACAATGAATGTATACTTGAAAAAGCTAAAAAAGGTATAATGATGAGCCGGGAACTTATGATTGAGTACTTGTGGCGGTGTATGAGCGGGAGGGAGGCATCTTACGTTCCTAGCTGAACATCAGAATACAACTCTTTTCGAAACATGTCATGACGAAAGAGCAATCAAGGTATGTTTGAGGTACATAATAAATATGCAGTATATCCTGATGACATAAGGTGTTGCGACCTGACATTGAAATCTTTTATACAACAATTGGTATGAATTCTTAATTCAGATTTACAGCCTATTCATTGGGTAGCGAAGAATTCGACGGTATGGGTGGATCTGTTTGGGTCAGAGAGCCACTGTCAGTACAAACAAACAAGTAACTATATTTTGTATTCATACACAAACCAATGAATTCGTATAAAATAAAACATACATATGAACAATTAGTTTAAAATGCGTGTAAAATAATTATTATGTATCCCAATTCATGTAATCCGACCAAAACATTGGGTATCAAAATATGTTAGGGTATGTGTGGGTCAATGTAAGTTAGAGAGCTTATACGTAATCATGATAACACATAATATTGCCTTCAGACATTAAAGTTTTTATGACGCAATTGGTTGAATATCTGCCTACTTCCTAGGGCAGTGTGAGTTAGACGCACTGCCATACATGCTTGTGTGGTCCGGGCCGGCCGTGTTTGAAGTGACTAACTGCGAGGAGATCCCCGTCGTTACGTGACGTTGAATTACTCGCCTCGCGGAAAAACGGAAGTAGTACTTATGAATTTATTACATGTTCCACCATTGGGGTAAAAACATAGCAGAAAAAAACTGTTGAGCTCTGAGGAGAGTTTGTCCTCAAGAGAGTGGTGGAAGACCGAGCTCATGGGCGGGTAGAGAGGTGACTGACCGGGTCATTGACGATTGGAGTGATTAGATAAGATTAGATTGAAGGTCTCATCTCCACTGCAGTCGTTACTTGAGCCTTGGTGAGCTTCCCGAAGCGCGCAGTAGAGTGTGGGGATGAGGTAACTGGGTTCATGTCATGTGGAGTGGTGGTGACCGAACTCACGGGCGTGTGGAGTGGTCTGTGACTGGGCCCACGGTCGGATGTAATGTTGAGTGACTGTATACACTTTGAACGAAGTGGTGGGTGATGGGCCCACGGGCAGGAGATGAGGGGTGAGACTGGGCGTACGGCGGTGAAGTTGTCGGTGTCTGGGTCACGGGCGGATGGAATGGATGGTAGTAGTATATAGTACTGCAGAACGCAAGTGGAGGAATATAGATAAAACTTAATTAGCGTTGGGTAGGGGGTTGACCGGAGTCAGGCGGTCGGCGCGAAGGGAGCGGAAGGTGGGCGGTGCGAAGGGGGGTAGACGGACAGACAGCTTTCGGATTATTCATAAGGCATTCATATGTTAATAGGTTAGAAATAAATATGGGAATAGATTATATATCTTAATAGGTTATTTATATTGATAGGTTATATATAGAACGTTTACAAAATATTTACATATTGACTACCTTCGGTATTCGCATTTCAATGCTAGGCCTGCTGTATTGCAATTCATTACATATCATGGTGCATATGTGCAATTTCAATGCTAGTCTAACAGTTACATAATAATTTACATGCAGTATTAAAGGTTGAAAACCTCACACATATGCTGCTCGCACGAATGTTGATTTCTGAACCCATTCATGATGAATTTTTCAACCTTGGTTTCATTTCTACTTCGTTTGCTGTTGGATAACCGCTGAATTAACATTTTGACTGGTATATTTTGACATAGATAACACGCAAAGTAGAGACAATAAGCTCCACAAACCGATTATTGATCAATTTGGATCGGTTTCTGTAGTACAAGTTGTATTTTTGCATGCGTATTATAATACGAAGCTATATTTCCTTTATGTATTATTAGATTAAACCCAAACGAATCAAAAAAGTAGTGTTTGTTATCGTTTTTGAATATAAGGAAGCAATGACTTACTTTATTAGGATCTTTTTTGCTGTTAAAAGTTATGTAGCCGTTCATGGATGCATAGACATTCTGTTTTCAGCAAAACTCCTTATATAGCACGTTTCATAATTGGATCGCTCCTTAATATGTTGTCAATTTGTTTGGTATCCATGGTTACTGTAGATAGTTAGGGAACAACCTCTTTACCGAATTTATTTGGCTGACACCGAGTGTATAACCTACCAGGAACAAGATCTTATTTGTAGTGGGTGGAGTTTCGCAGTTCACTGTTATACGTATGTTTGCTCTTTTTTCTAGGTTAGTGGCATTTTGAGAGTCGGTTGGCCTTGTATCTACTGTTTAACAAATATAGTTCATTCCGCAGGGAAATTTCGTATTGTGATGAGATGAGAGCTGTTACGCGTCCCTTGAGCCGAAAGTGTGTGATGGTATGCTTGGGCGCACTCTTTGTGAAACGAGGGTCTAATGTTGGTAACGCAGTTTCCGTTTACATCGACGATAACGAGCTAGAAATAAATATCAGAAAAACGAATCGTTAACGATGAAGAAAATTTGCTTGAATATGATATTTCCACAAAACGCATTACGTTCAATGCCTTTATTCGACAAAACATGTCGCAATTCAAATATACTGAAGCTACGGTGAATTGATTTTTGCTGGAGATAGATCGGCAGATTTGATGGGTGGAGCGATGTGCATATATAATATCGGTGAAGGTGCCGTAAGCGAAAAAATGTCCTTCATGGATGATAATGTACGCTACATAAACATTTATTTAGATAAAATTTCACGCAGTTTTATGAGCGACAAGCGCTGGATATGAAAAAGGTCATTTGGTAACTTGCAATCATGAGGGTGGCATATGCATATCCGTCGTAGAACAATACAAAGTTTTATCCGCGAAACGTGACAAAATACGAGGTGGAAGTTTACATGATATTGACCGATTCACAGGTGCGATATCGTACCAGAGGGGTAGCGGTTTCTTCTCAACCCTAGCCAGTCTTGAAAGACGTACATTGCCTTTTATACGAAAAAATTGAACTACCTGCAGCTGCCGATATGGCTCGAAACATGGCACACAATTACTCGGAGCAGAAAGATATGCGAAAATCAACCAAGGAACATGGGATTGTTACACTCGAGAATGTTGTAAAGCAAGCCATGGTTGGAGGCAAGATTACAGGAAAAGTAACGAAAAGCGTATATCAAAGAAGTACCGTGGAAGAAAGATGGAGTCGTGTCGCCCATTATTTTATTACTAATAAATACCACTGCCAATGCACCATTAACGTTAGTTTCGGGTGAGATTTTATCCCGACAACATGCTTGGTGGATCATCTCTCAACATGACAGGGCTAGAAGCCCCTACGGAAAATTATGAAATGTGTGTGGTTGACATGTTTCCTTCCGTCAACAAGAAACATTTAATTGAATCATGTATCGAGTCGAAATTTGAAAGAAATCATCTAGATACAAACAGCAGCCTGTATGATGGTAGAATTGCCGATTCCTTCATAGAATTTCATATTCCCGGTCGGATAATGAAATGGTCGACTTGAGCTCGTTAACTGCAGAAGTGAAAATCCATGTTAGAAATAAAGATGGAAGCGCGTTGGCCGCCGCTGCACATATTACACTCGTTGACGGTTTTTTTCATCGCATGTTACAAAGTCACTCTCTATTCCTAAATGGTGTTCAGTGTAAAGGAAAGAGATGTACAGGACTATTAAATAATCTCAACTTCTATACATACATGAAAAGCTCCGAACTAAACAATAAAGGGTTGAATGCGATGAATAAATCACTGCAAACACCCATTCCAGTTACCATCGTCACAGCGAATTTTGCGAATCAAACCAAAAAATGAGGTTTAGATTCAAGAAAGTGTACGTCAATGTATACATATGATGGGACCACTAAACTTTAATGTAGTCGGTAGCAAGTTATCTATTGGATAATGTCAGCATAAATATACGATTGGAGCTGGCAAAACCTTGTAGCGTTCTTCTAACGCATGACAATGAAGAATACATCTATCTAGTTGATTCATGCAAATTATGGTGCAAAAAGTTATACCATACCCTGCAGCTTTGCTTGCTCTAAATAAAGCGCTCACCAAAAAAATGATATGATTGAATACATGTTCGATCGACCTATTGTCAAAACAGTCGTGTTTCCTACTGGTCAAAACTCCCTCTCTATTGATTCCCTCTCTTCAACGGGGTTGTTCCACATAAATTAGCCCTATTTCTCATTGATCAAGCGGCACATAACGGAGCAAATGGTCGCACTCCAAATTAATTTCAGTTTAACGACATCACAAACGTTATCGTCGATATAAACGGAAAATGCGTTACCTTTCGGCTCAAGGGACACGTAACAGCTCTCATCTCCTCACAATACAAAATTTCCCTGAAGAATGAACTATATTTTTTATAGATACAAGGCCAACCGACTCTCGAGATGTCATTAATCTAGAAAAAAAAAAGAGCAAGCATACGTATAACAGTGAAATGCGAAACTCCACCCACTACGAATAAGATCTTGTTCCTGGTAGGTTATACTCTCGGTGTCATCCAAATAAATTCGGCAAGGAGGTTGTTCCCTATCTATCTACAGTAACCATGGATAATAAACAAATTGACTACATATCAAGGAGCGATTCAATTATGAAACGTGCTATATAGGGAGTTTTCCTGAAAATAGGATGCCTATACATCCAATGAACGGCTACCTAACTTTTAACAGAGAAAGGGATCCTAATAAATTGGGTCATTGGATCCTTTTATACACAAACGATAACAAACACTACAATTTTGATTTGTTTGGGTTAAATCCATTGATACATGAAGTAAATATAGCTTTGTATTATAATATTCATGCAAACATACAACTTGTACTACAGAAACCGATCCAAAGTGATACTGTCTCTATTTTGCGTGTTATCTATGTCAAAATATACCAGTCAATATGATAATCGAGCAGTTCTCCAATAGCGAACGACGTAGAAATGGTACCAAGGTGGAAAAAATTATCATGGATGTGTTCGGAAATCAACATTTGTGCAAGCAGCATATGTGTGAGGTTTTAACCTTTGATACTGCATGTAAATTATTATGTAACTGTTAGACTAGCATTGAAATTGCACATATGCACCATGACATACAATGAATTGCAATACAGCAGGCCTACCATTTAAATGCGAATACCAAAGGTAGTCTATATGTCAATAATTGTAACATACTATTTATATAACCTATTAACACATTTAACCTATTAAGATATATAATCTATCAACATATATATTTTTAACCTATTAACGCATAAATGCCTTATGAATAATTCGAAATCTGTCCGTCCGTCCACCCCCCTTCGGCGACGCCCACCTTCCGCTCCTCTTCGCACTGACCGCCTGACTCCGGTCAACCCCCTACCCACCGCTAATTAGGCCCTATCTATATTCCCTCACTTGCGTTTCGCAGTATACTACTACCATCCACTCCATCCGTCCGTCACCCAGACACCGACAACTTCACCCCGTAGGCCCAGTCTTACCCCTCATCTTCTGCCCGTGGGCCCATCACCCACCACTTCGTTCAAAGTATACAGTCACTCTATTACATCAGTCCGTGAGCCCAGCCACAGACCACTCCACACGCCCGTGAGTTCGGTCACCACCACTCCACATGACATGAACCCAGCTACCTCAACCCCACACTCTACTGCGCGCTTCGGGGGAGCTCACCAAGGCTCACGTAACGACTGCGGTGGAGATGAGACCCTCAATCTAATTTTATCTAATCACTCCAATCGTCGATGACCTAGTCAGTCACCTCTCTACCCGCCCATGAGGTTCGTCTTCCACCACTCTTTTGAGGACAAGCGAGCATCCGATGAAGGAGCCCCGTTGTATCATTTAAAACTCTCCTCATAGCTCAACAGTTTTTTTCTGCTATGTTTTTACCTCGATAATGGAACATATAATAAATTCATAAGTACTACTTCCGTTTTTCAATAAAGCGAGTAATTCAACGTCTACAACAAGACTATTAAAGCATCACCTGCTGAACGAGTAATATGGACTGTAAAACTTAAGTTGGGTGAATATATGCATGCTAAAAAGACGGAACGCAATATAGATTACTTTTACGCAATTGTGAACACGTACAAAATGACACCACATCCAGCATTAATGGGTCGGGTCCCTTATGACGTTTATTTGTTGAACGACCCAAGAGAAATCCAGGTGGTGTTTTTCGAAATGTATAGGATGCGACGTAAAATAATTAAAGTGCCCAGTACATAACTAAAGGTGGGAGCGTACGGACGCTTACAGTGCAGTGACCCCGGTCTCAAGAAATTCAGGCGAGGACACGAACCAAAGTTCACGAAGGAAGTGTTTCGTATTTCACGTATTAATCAAAAACATTACCCTCCGACCTATGAAATAACACCGCTCGATACAGCTGAACCAATCAAAGGTTTTGCCTGCAGGCAAAACTAGTTCGGTGTGACAGACCTGATATTTGTGCCATCGAAGTCTTGAGGAGCCGAATTAGACGAGGTAGTAAGCAAATCTACGTGATTTATATGGATTATGCAGACAGCAAACCTACGTGGATTAATGAAGGAAACATCGTGTCGTGATGTGTGATAAACGTACTTTGAAACAGAAATTGGATTTTAATGATAAATTAAATCAACTAAAATCATCCAAACGTAGTCAACTCATCAAACTATTAATTGATAAAGAAGTTAAAATCATCTGCGAAATATTACAAATATACTGAGCGGAAAATTGGTCTGTGACAAGCTAACCAAGTCATGGGTAACTAAATTCAACTCTATAATAAAACAATTAGGCAGTAAATTGTGAGGGAGTAAATCCTCCGGGACCAAATGGAAAACATTATCAACCGTGCGTGGAGGGCTTCTTTTAATTTTACTATAACACATTATAGTGAGTTTCTTGACAAAATAATTCATGGATGAAACAGCTTACTACCTAGTTCCAAAATCCAAGACGGATAAGCTTGCAACAAATCATATTGGCGGTAGCGCTACACACTTGTATGTCACAACAGGGCCAGAAAAAGCAGAACATAGCAGTAAATATCACAGTTATGCTAGATTTGAACGTTTCGCCTGGAATAGCACTAGAGTTATTTAATTTTATCCAAACACTATATCGCACAAGTATCACTACAGATCCCAAACCGGAACCGATCAAACAAAAGGAGGCAAATAATGGCAATGTTGAAGCACTATATACGGCCTTATTGCCCCCCCCCCCACCGTGGCTAAAACACTGTCCTCCGGTTTGCTTCCCTACCTAAGAACCAACACAGAACTTATATTTGAATCGAACGGGTTTGTTAGCCATCCCAATGTCCAAAGTCGTATCCACGTCCTCGATCTCCTCAAGGTGTTTGATCAATAAGACTGGGATAAGCAAAGATGTCAATGCCGTCATTCAAACGTTCCTGGGTAAGATGCCGAAAGCGTTTCACATAAATAAACTAGTGAAATTTGAAGAGGAGAGTGAAATAAACAGATTCTGGATAGTTCATAAACTAACACACTAACACCAACATAACACTCGTAAACACTGTTAAACGTCACTGTATAAAAAAAATCACAGAACAGTATAAAATGCTACGCGAAAAATGTTCGACTATGACAGGGTGAAACATGTATGCAACTCGACAATTTGCGGGAGGTAGTGCTTCTTTGCGACCATGAGATAAGGCCTCTTGAAAACCCCAACGCTGCACTCCTGACCATGACGGGCAAATTAACATATGAGAATAGGAAATTAATAGGGTCCTTTAGCATGGGAACATTTTAAATATTCATAACACAACCGATAATCATCTACAATATCACGTATCATAACAATGATACTAAAGTAAATCATACATAAGTTCACTTTATATGTCGCACTATTGGGGGATGATCAAACGCAAGTCCACTTCAAGCAACGAGAAAGAACCCACAGTCGTCAGTTCGTGGACGGAGCGCGAGCGGTGGCCGCGCAGTGAACGTGTTCGAGCCTGTACTACCAGGGCACTTTTCGGCTACAGGAGACGCCGGGCGCTAATCGGTCTCCATATCTCCAAGGCACGTTTAGGGACTCCTATCTCCAGGGCACGTTTAGGGACACCTATCTCCAGGGCACGTTTCGGTGACATTATTTACCCCGAGGGCTGTTTAGGCTACATAATTTCCCCCGAGGGCTGTTTAGGCGACATGGTCTTGAAGACATCATGCTTGTGTTGAATATCGATGTATGCCTAACATATGGG
>SDVV010009518.1:0-16669 GCA_016164225.1 Gammarus roeselii | reverse complement strand
ATACATACACATTAAACTCTACTCATAAAATAAAATGCTGAGCCCTCATGTTGTTACAAGATTGGATTAATTCATCTAACGTATTCATGAATAGATTAGGGTTAGCGGGTGGTAGCTTGTTGGCGGTCGTAATAGTTCTTCATAATTTTTTCAGTCTATTTCCGACAAAATGTCTTGCGATGTAAGGCATACTAACGGAACAATATGTTGGAGGTATGTCAATCAAAAATATTGATGTTGATTGCTCCTCCACGTCTACCATCAGTTCTGAACGCGAGAAGATATTTTTAGTAAATAAAAAGAATTAAATCTTAATGTCCTCGTTCGGCTAGTTTGCTGTGTAGTTAATTGCATCGAATTTACATTCTAAAAATACAAAAATGAATGAGATACGTGGTTTTGATATTAGCGATCTGGTCATCTGATGTAGCAAGGAAAGGCTAGTCCGTGTATTTATACCATTGCAGTCTAATTTGTTGAGAAACATCACCATTTTTGTGTTCATTCCTCCTCCCAGTTTTTAAACCAGGATGGTGCACATTCAGAAGGTTGGTAGCATTGTCAATCAAGTCCATTAAATTTCTGTCCAGGCTTATCAAAGCAGCTACCAACTAACCTGAGAAGAGTTAGGGAAAAAGAAAAGTTATAGCAAGGAATATATTAAATTAATTAAAACGCCACGGAGTTATGGAACTAACGTTAGAGCTCCTCTACGCCATCGGAATCACCCGGTAGAAAATCTGTTGTACATATGATGTATCATATCATTGACTGTTGTCTATGAAAATCAATGAGTGAAAAAAATACTTGGCTATACACGTTTACCGATTGAAACTTTTTTCAGAATGGTTAGTTTTAATTAAATTGGGTGTTTATTGATGACATGTTTCAGTATATTATTTTAGAAGAACAAGATCGCGATGAATCAGTTCCTGTCTTCCAGAAACGTGTACAAGAAAAAAATAAGTAATGAAAAATAGGTTTTTAGTATTGATAACGAATCAGCAGTAAATTTTATTGTGATGAGACAGGTTACCATAATAATTTCAAATTAATACGTGTTATTTCTTTTTAGATAACGGGTTACATGCTCCGGAGGCTTTCTGATTACATGCTTGAATACCTTGTATTCCTTATCAAAACATAGCAAAATGATAAATCGCACTTTTTCGTTAAAAAAAATGATGAAACTAAAAATTAATATCGCGCCAAAATTGGCAGACGAAATTAACTACACAAACCTCACCATACAAAGTAGAACTTTATGGACAGTACATATAGTATCTCTTACATATTATTCTAGTAAAAGTGCCTTTCATTATATTGATAAATGATACCTATATGGTTGGAACTTTTTTGTTGTTGGAATGTTTGTAATCAAATTTTTGTGCAGATATTTAAAAAATTATGTCATCTAAGATTATGGCAATACTTTCCAGACACCACAATTGACCGTCGAACATACCGGCTAAGTGATAATATGCAACGCCAGCGCCAACACGGCAATATTGTAGTCACTAAATTATCACTCTGTCCTGCAAAGAATCACGCATTTCATGGCATCGATTCTTCGACTTGGTTGACAATACCTGGAAACACTTTTTGATATTGCCCTACAGACGACCACAGGATGGGTTAGGAAATGAACATACACATTTATTATGATATAAGCAAAAGAAACAAATGTGTCTGTGCATTGAATGATTTAAAAATCATATTTTTTTCCAGAAATCTCTGCAGATATCAATTGTTTTTGTGATTATATGGAGCGTAGAAACTGAACTTTTTAAGAAGCAATTTAACGTGAATTTAATTTTTCCCAAAATTAAAAAGAAGGAAGCCTCATTTATTAACTTGTTGTTCAGCAGTAAGGTGAAGCAATTAAAGACTTGTTCTCAACTACTTCATGATATAGTCTCTTTTAAAGGAACTTAAGGTTATGACCCAAGTTCATGAACAGGGTTTGCGAAAATTGAGACCCAAATTAATGTAGGTGTATATGCATGGGATAAATCCTCTGATTTAATGGTCTCCAATATCCAATATCATAATTGCGTTTACGAGATCGCAGTTTTTATCTGATAAAACAGAATCTAATTAATCGTTGTACAATATTTTTCAGGAATTGTGTTGTATAAAAAAAAATATGTCAACTCGTGAAAGCCAAGACAAAATTAATCTAGTTACAATCGATAACTGTAATTCACTACAATGCAACATCTATGACTAACAAATCAAATTAAAATGAGCCTCAATAAATTTGATACACGAATGCAGCCAAACCAACGTCGTCATATTAGTTCTGAATTACTATCTTCGCATTATTTGATTGACTACAAGATTCAATGTATTATTCCATTTCCGTCCCTGATGATCACTCATGAAAAGAAAACAAAGTGCGTTTGGGTATGCTTTTCAAATCTATAGTTGGTGGGGAAATCCTTTTTTATCTTGATATTCTCATAACTTGTCCTTCCTACAGCCCTCCTGCCTTCACCGGACGATAAGGTTTTCTTTACACACAAACTAAAGCCTTAAGTTGTAGTGTGTACTAAACCAGGATTTCAGCTAACAAACTCAATTTTTATCCCACTCTGAGTATTTCTTTGCGGGAAAATCACGGCTAGAGTTAAAAGTCTAAGCTAAATGGTAAATCAGTGCGTTAGGAGCCTGTTGCTTCGATCAAATAAATTCACTAGATTGCTCGTGTTTTCCCTTATGCTGTAAAATTTGTTAGTACCAAGCGGCAACAAAATCCATGGCTATCTCCTAATCTGCTGAAGTTAACTAGGATTAGGTCTGCAAAATTTAATCTATGTAAATTGGGGTTGATATCTGTTGAGCATAAACAGATCATTTAGCAATTTCCTGAGTAACAAAATAAACTTGCTAAAAAACAGTGCTATACTAAATATTTCGACAATTGTATGGGCAATATCAGAAAAACCTGGGGTCGCATTTAGAACTATCTCTCACAAAATAAAGAGAGAAAATACATTAAAAGTATCATATGTAATGGATTGGGAATTTTTAACGAATTGGAGATAGCTAGTAGCTTTATCGATTATTTCGCAGATGTTGTCGGTGTTTTGGATGATAGACTTTTACAAAAACAAGACTCCTAAATGAATTATCTGGATGTAGACATTCAAAATTCATACTTGGTTTGACCAGTCTTCTCAGATGAATGTGATAAGTTGATTATCAACCTGGAAAAAAACTTCTTTTGGTTTGTATTCATTACCTGCCAAAGTTTGTATTCAAGCTAAGCAAGCATTGGTAGAACCATTGCCACAACTTATCAATAACTCTTTCCAATCGGATCTATTTCATGACTGTCATGACAAGTCACTCCGGTATTCAAATGCGGTGACCCAAAATTGACATCAAGCTACCGCCTCATATCTATACTGCCGTTTTTAGTAAAATCTTTGAAAAGTGCACGGCTACCAGACTTTACAGCTTTATAAACCATTTTTCACTGATTTCCCCAGCAGAGTTTGGATTTTTGAAGGTGGTTTCTCCTGAAGATGCTCTAATTACTTTAAGCGAGTATGTATATGATGCATTGAATAAGGATGAACTTCGTATTGGTGTTTTTATTTTATTTAAAAAAGCTTTCGATACCGTGAATCATTCTATTCGGTTGGAGGGATTAGAGGGCTTCCTCTGAAGTGGATAACGAGCGATCTCATTGACCGTAAACAGTACGTAGAACTTGACTCCCAATTTTTAGGTTTCAAACCAATGAATATTGGTGTACGGCAAAGGAGTATCTTGGACCCATTGTTATTTTTATTCTATATCAATGACCTTCCTAATGTGTCTACTAAACTTGCCTCTCTCCTTTTTGCCGACTATACGACGCTGTCTGCTAGCAACGCTCATTATGGAACCCTAGTTGTTGAAGTTTATGCTGAACTCGTTAAAATTAGGCACTGGACTTTGGTCACTAGGCTATCAGTGAATGTTGATAAAACTTTTGCCATGTTGTTTTCAAACCGAAGGGAAGGCATTGACCGGGGATTGGAACTGTGTTCTGATGAAAAATAAGTAAAATTTCAGAACACGAAAAAATTCTTGGGTGTTCATATGGATGTCGATTTGAGGTTTAGTGGGCATATGTCTGAAATTTCGAAGAAGGTATCTAAATCTGATGGATTGTTTTATAAAATCAGGCATTGTGTTTCTGAAAACATTTCGATAAATTTATTTTATAGTTTGGTCCATCCCTACTTGCTCTATTGTAATATCATTTGGGGCGACACTTTTGCTGCCCACCTTAACCCTTTACAATTATTACAGAAGAGAGTTATTCGCATTATTACTAACCAACCCTATTTAGCACATACTGATCCATTGTCCCACAGTACCGCAATCCCAAAATTAAACGATATCCACCGCTGTCAACTTGCACTTCATGCATTTAAAGTAAGGTCACGGGAAGGATTCCCTTCTATTGATCATAATTACTTTACCAGAAATAGAGTTAATTTTACACCAACCTTCCATCGTTTGTCACTCACACAGCGTTCAGTTTCATTTGCCACCCCTCATGTGTGGAATACCTTGCCTTCCTTCATTCGTGATTGCCCTAAGAGTGCATCCACAAGTTATTTTAGAAACGCACATTGATATTAGTGATACGGGAGGGATTAATCATGTGCATTGAATATACCAAGTTAAACGCTTAGACCTCAAGAACAAAATTGATGACGAACTCTTCGGTCTCAAACTCACACTCACCTACACACACACACACACACATTCACACACACCCAGAAAATACTCAACATTTTGTGTCGATGGTGCTATGATGATTGACGAGATCAACAGCTGCAGTGCCAATGGTTCAATTTTCCCATGAATAAGAAAAAATTACGCAGCAATGTCATTGCATTTGATGGCACCAGCGCTAACTGCCGCATCTTTGTCAATGCGTTTGCTGAATTCCAGCGCTAACTTACGCATCATTGTCCATGCGTTTGATCAGCAAGTATCGCTATATTAATCCTAACAAGCAGCTTCTTTGTAGGCTTAGGAGAAACTTCAAGCATCGCCACATTAATCCAAACAAGCATCGTCTCTGCTGGCTTAGGAGTGACCTCTAGGCGTGCAAATCAGCTATGGATTATTGAAACCCTCGACGGTGTCCCTGAGTTGCTTGGCCTCACCTTGAGGACGTTCCTCGACAAATTTAAACGTCTGCTAGAGAGTTTCATTGTAGAGTCTTATGAAGATCTATAAGTTCATTGTGGATTTTGTTGCGTAGGTAACCATTATTGTTCCATGTGCCTTATGTGGATTCAATTTGCGTTGATGGCCATGAGTAGGTCATATATGAGCATACAAATCTTTATATTTTTCTCTCACATTGAAATGTTCTGTAATTCATCTACTATATGCTCATAAATGATCTGGTGTGTTCAATCACTTTTTTGTACACGTATGAATGAATGTCAGCGTGTGCCTGTGTATTTGTTGTTTAAGTGACTGTTGCCGGAAAGGTTTAGTACTTATATAAGAGCTTGTTATTAGCATTTTGTTTTATACATGTGTTACGTTAGTAAATTCTTTGAATTAATTTTGATTTTGATGCTGACAAAAACCTGACGCTTACAATTAAAACGAATAATGTGAAAATAACTTCATTTTTGACACTCATTATGCTAATTCAATTGTCAATAGAGATGTGGTGTAAAATGATTCTCCTATCCCTAAATTTGCGCAATCATTTATAGACTTGGTGATATATTTGTCAGATTTACGAACAAGAAGTAGTTACAATTGCGCACGTTTTCAAAAAATAAACTTCATTTACCTGATTTTATTCATTGTCCTTTTCCTGACTGGCCGCGTAGCACCTTAGATCATCACACTATCATCACTCTGGGTCCTTGGATTATTATAGGCTACTGTGCAGTATTTTTCGGTTGTATTACAAGTATTTACATGTGTTGACAAGTGTAGGAGGAAAACCACTGGCCTATTGGCCCAACCTAGGTTGCCTTTGATAGCAAGAAGAATAGCTTGTATTTAGAACGCCTAAGAGGGCTTCATGTGCCATTTCTGTTTTCAAAACATCAGGAAATGGAACGGTTTAGCTAACAATCGGCGATTTATGTGGAACTTATTGAAACGCGACGAAAACGTTTCGATTTTATTGCTGTTTATAACATCTGCTGGAAGTTGAATCCATTCTTCGTCAACTCTATAAGTGGAGAACTTTTGCCATGTTGTTTTCAAACCAAAGGGAAGGCATTGACCGGGGTTTGGAACTGTGTTTTGATGAAAAATAAGTATAACTTCAGAACACGGGAAAGTTTTTGGGTGTTCATATGAATGTCGATTTGAGGTTTAGTGGGCATGTTTAAGAGATTTCAAAGAAGGAATCTATATCTGCTGGATTGTTTTATAAAATCAGTCCTTATGTTTCTGAAAACATTTCGATAAATTTATATTATAGTTTGATCTATCCCTACTTGCTCTATTGTAATATCATTTGGGGCGGCACTTTTGCTGCACACCTTAACCCTTTACAATTATTACAGAAGAGAGTTATTTGCATTATTACTAACCAACCCTATTTAGCACATACTGATCCATTGTCCCACAGTACCGCAATCCCTAAATTAAACGATATCCACCGCTGTCAACTTGCGCTTCATGCATTTAAAGTAAGGTCTCGGGAAGGATTCCCTCCTATTGATCATAATTACTTTACCAGAAATAGAGTTAATTTTACACCAACCTTCCATCGTTTGTCACTCACACAGCGTTCAGTTTCATTTGCCACCCCTCATGTGTGGAATTCCTTGCCTTCCTCCATTCGTGATCGCCCTAAGAGTGCATCCATAAGTTAGTTTAGAAACACACACTGATATTAGTGATACGGGAGGGATTGAGCATGTGCATTGAATATACAAAGTTGAATCTTTAGAACTCCAGAACAAAATTGATGACGCGTTCTTCGGTCTCAAAGTCACACACACACACACACACACACACACACACACACACACACACACACACACACACACACACACACACACACACACACACACACACACACACATACACACACACATGCACACACACACAGAAAATACTCAACATTTGGTGTCGATGGTGCTACGGTGATTGACGAGATCAACAGCTGCAGTGTCAAGTGTTCAATATTCCCATAAATACAAAAATACGCATCAATGTCCATGCGTTTGATGGCACCAGCGCTAACTGCCGCATCATTTTCCATTCGTTTGCTGAATTCGAGCGCTAACTGACGCATCATTGTCCCTACGTTTGGTCGGCAAGCATCGCTACAATAATCCTAACAAGCATCGTCTCTGCTGGCTTAGGAGTGACCTCTAGGCGCAAATCAGCTATGGATTATTGGAACCCTCAGCGGTGTCCCTGAGTGGCTTGGCCTCACCATAAGGACGTTCTTCGCCAAATTTGAACGTCTGCTAGAGAGTTTCATTGTAGAGTCTTATGAAGATCGATAAGTTCATTGTGGATTCTGTTGCGTAGGTAACCATTATTGTTCCATATGCCTTGTGTGGATTCAATTCACGTTGATGGCCATGAGTAGGTTATATATGAGCATGCAAATTTTTACTTTTTTCTCTCTCATTGAAATGTTCTGTATTTCATCTACTATATGTTCATAAATGATCAAGTGTGTTCAATCACTTTTTTTGTACATGTATGAATGAATGTCAGCGTGTGTCTGTGTATTTGTTGTTTAAGTGATGGTTGCTGGAAAGGTTTAGTACTTATATTAGGGTTTGTTGTTAGCATTTCTGTTACTGCTCTGTTACTGCAATAAATTCTTTGATTTGATTTTGTTGCTGACAAAAACCTGACGGTGGCTAACAAAACGAATAATGTGGAAATAACTTCATTTGCGAGACTTTTTATGCTAATTGAATTGTCAATAGAGA
The DNA here is from genome assembly GCA_016164225.1 of Gammarus roeselii. Taxonomy (NCBI): domain Eukaryota; kingdom Metazoa; phylum Arthropoda; class Malacostraca; order Amphipoda; family Gammaridae; genus Gammarus; species Gammarus roeselii. Next base: position 8,726 of record SDVV010009518.1, on the reverse strand, counting down.
TGTGGTGTGAAATGATTCGCCCAACTCTGCATTTGCGCAATCATTTATAGACTTGATGATATATTTGTCAGATTTATGAACAAGAAGTAGTTACAATTGCGCACGTTTTTCAAAAAATAAAATTCATTCACCTGATTGTATTCATTGTCCTTTTCCTGACTGGCCGCGTACCACTTAGATCATCTTACTATCATCACTCTGGGTGCTTGGATTAGTATATGCTACTGTGCAGTATTTTTCGGTTGTATTACAAGTGCTTACAAGTGTTGACAAGTGTAGGAGGAAAACCACAGGCCTTTTGGTAGCCAGAAGATTAGTTTGGAATTAGGACGCCAAAGAGGGCTTCATGTGCTATTTCTGTTTTCAAAACATCAGGAAATGGAACGGTTTAGCTAATTATCGGCGATTTATGTGGAACTTATTAGGCCGAGACGGGAACGTTTCGATTGTATTGCTGTTAACAACCTCTGCTGGAAGTTTAATCCATTCTTCGTCAACTCCATACGTGAAGAAATTGCGCGTAATGTCGACTGAGAAACGTTTGTCAACGATTTTGTATCCCTTGTTCGTGATCACTCCGTTTGTATCTAGAGTGAAAAGGCTCGCTTGGTGGATGTTTTCCTTACCCTTCATTATCTTACACACTCCGATCATGTCGCCTCTGACTCGACGTTTCTCTAGCGAATAAAGATTGAGTTCACTAAGTCTGTCTACGTACAATTTATTCCGCAGCGAAGGGTTTGGTAGCTCTACGCTTAAACTTTTCAATTTCAATAACGTACATTATTTTCTAAGATATGGAGACAATGATTGAACTGAATACTCGAGATGCGGTTTAACTTGAGTATACTGTGGCTGCTTTTGTACGAGATAGTGCGAGATATCAAACTTAGCATTTGGTTGCCTTGACAGCATCGTTACACTGCATGCTAATTTTCAAGTCCTTACTGGTAATGACACCCAAATCTCTCGCTCTTCGGTTACAGGAATGAGTTTCTTTCCAGACATTGAGTATTCGTTTTTGAGGTTGTGTTCACCTACGTGCATAACTTTACATTTGTCTACATTCAATTTCATTTGCCACTTTTCTGACCAATCAACAATTTTGTTGTAAGTCTGGTTAGATCTGCTGACACTGTAGTCCAATTTTCTCCTTTCCTCCTATCTCAGTACCGTCTGCAAACTCGCTGATGTTTGAGAGTGCGTTCCTATATCGAGATCGTTGATGAATATTATAAAGAAACTAGACCTAACACGGATCCTTGAGGCACGCCGCTTCTAACGTTACTCCAGGGAGAGGAAGCTCTGTTAAGTATAACTTGTTGCCGTCAGTCCGTAAGCCAGCATTTTATCTTGTTGTTGACCTCGCCTAGAAAACCGATGCTGTGAAATTATACTAACTAGCCGCTTAGTATCTCGTCGATTGTATAACCAATGAATTAGCAAACAAAGGTGTGAACAAAGTAATGTTCCCTAATAGCATGATCAACTTTTCGTCGGTGAAACTATGAAACATTATTTTATCGAATAAATAATATTGAAACTATTTAGATGAAAAATGATCTTGCAGCAAATTAATGTCACTTTGCATGAAGAGTATATATATCATTTATTATATAATTGAAAACATTTGCATGGTCTTTCCGTCATCTACAGGCAGCAGCTAAAATATGATTAGGTGAATTTACAAATAAATTTTACAGTTAGTTCAGCACTTGAACTGATGTGTGTAGACATCCCCTGATTCTCAATGATTGCAGGAGCTGTATCTCGTCAATAAGTGAAACAATAAGTAATGGGAAACGATCCCTAGCGGTTAGAACTTTCTACTTTCTACCCGGAGGGTTTCGACCCAAACCTCCAATGGTAATTAGCTCCAATACTCTATTTACACTCAGCTCGGTATGTTTGATTAGCAGCTCTAGAGCCTACATAAGTATTTAATCGTGCCCATCTAGCAGGAAGTGTGGATTTAGGTGTTCTCCACAACATTTTGTAGCCTGAGGCGCGATATACATATCACCGCTTAAACGTAGCAAGGTGTGGATCTCTGCTTTCACAGGTTTGCAATGGGTTATTTATTACCCAAACACCAGCCTGCATTTATACATAACCCTTCAAGCAAAAAAACATGTAAAATTGCATGAAATATATTTTCTATCTGTTGTTAAAATGTGTGTGAGAGAGCAGCAGTGGGGTCTATTTTCCTACGACGGTACTGGGAGCTGTCTTCGAAACAAGCATTGAAAAGTTGAACAAGCGATTACACTTTTCAAGTTTTTAAAATTGTTCGTGGTCACAAAATGTGTTAATTTATTTATATCCTGATGCGTGTTGTATAATTCGGCATGTAATTAAACAGTACCAGTTTTGTGATTGAAATTACAAGTCCCAACTTGCACCTAACGTCTCCTGCACCATGGCTTGTTGATGCTCGGCCCCTGATCACGTTCAAGCCCTACGAGTATTAAGAACCTAAATCGACATAGAAACTAACTCGGTAAATGAATTTATTAAATTTAATAAATTATTCACAAGTAAAGGGTTTTATTGCTCAGCGATAATGCTAACTTTCGCATTAATGTTTATTCGTATTCTCTACTGAATTGTTTCGCTGAACTGTTATTGTTCTAGTGTCTAAACTTCGCCCTCCCGACTAAGCAGTATCTGCCAATAAGAATCAATAATTGAGCTGGTCATTGAATGCCAAATGCACTCTGTTATGTGAAGGAGGGATGGACGAAACATTATGGTGTGGGCTAGGTAAAATTTTGCAAATTTTAAATTTGAAAGAAGAGTCAACTACCTTCAATGTTTGTCATCCGAATTTCCATTTATTATGGTTCATATGTCGATATCAAACGAAAGCATTTCTATTGAATCTAGTAGAAACTTCCCGAAACATGTTTGCCCCGTCATTACTGGCAAACCATTCCAAAATTGAAATTGCATGAATAAGATCACCCATAATGTTGCAATATAAATAAACTTAAATTCACTTTATACATAATTCGTTTATATTCAGATCATTCATTAGGGTTCATTAAATTATACCCCGTCGGATTAAATCAGAAGTCGAAGTTTATGTGTTCAAATTTTCACCAACGATTTCGGTATTTCTCCGAATGAAAATTGAAAACGTTACATTTCTTTGGTCAACGATTGTTATACAATTTTTGGTATTTACTGTTGTAATACTGAATTTCTCAAACATAAGCTCAATGATTGTCGCCAGTGGGATAAGTAATGTGTATTATTTTTAAAAGTCCTATTAAATAATAATTTCGTCGTTCAGCTTGAATACACATGAACTCAAAATCGCTTGGACTTCACGTGTTATTAATATGGATGTCACGAATTAAGCATAGCTATATTTCTTTGTTTCCACGAACAGTCATCTTACCTCAAGTGTTATTTCATCATTCTGACTGTGTATTTTAATATCCAATTTATTATAAATATCTATTTTTTATGTGACAAAGGCTTCAATTTCACACAGAGATCTCTCCCCCTCCATTTCTCTCTATATTTTTTTTATAAGTTGATCATTCAATTTTGCTGAATTGCACTTATATGTAATGAATGCCCTCTCAAGTACTAAAATCTCGAGTGTGTTACTTCCTCGACCCTTCCTTGCAGGTTGTTCTCGTCTACTCCTGAGCGATATTTTTACACTACGCTTATCCGAATGTCGTTTATTCTGGTCTGAAAGGGCTCTCGCATGAATGCTGATCTGATTTGATTTGATTTAGGCTTCATATAAAATCAAATCAGCATTCGGTCGAGGGCCCTCTCAGACCAGGATAAACGACAATCGGATAAGCACATTAGTGTACAAACATTGCTCAGGAGAAGATGAGGACAACCTGGAGTTATCCTCTTCGTTTACTTCTGAGCGATGTTTGTACACTACGCTTATCCGATTGTCGTTTGTCATGGTCTGAGAGGGCCCCCGCCTGAATGCTGGTTGGGGACCCCTTCAATTTAATCTTCACGACGACCAATGCTGCGTCGCATCAGGCAATTCGACACCGATAGTCGCCTTGGAGGTGGGTGGGGAAAGCTATGGTGGTGATGAAACATGTTCAATAATAATGTTATGTTGCAACCTTTTTCTTAGTTCAACCTCTGATAGGCTACTATGTGCTACGCCAGACAAATGATAAATGTCCGAGTTTAGTTTATATTTCTTCATTACATTTATTTGTGATGTACAGTGCAAGTTTTATTTATATTGAAATAAATTATAGAGAATAGTTAAAATTAATATCCTTCAGGAGTAGGAAACCCCCGAATGTAGCCAATTGTTTGAAACACTGAAATTGAAGTATTTTAACGCAATTCACAGTGTGGGGTTGGGCACGTTTATCATGAAGAGGTAGAACTATGAACGTCCGAAGAAGTCTGCTTTAGTTGCATTTGCTTAGAGCTGTTTCCGATAGACCTAGAGGAAATAGCCATATGTCTTTGCATACTCACCCCACGTTGTACAGTCCTCGACTAGACATCGAGGTAAGCGCTCCTGACATAATGCATGGCCTAACCTGTGACAATAGCGAGCCCGTCGATGGGGTACACGAGACCAGTGGCGTAGTGATGGAAGGGAAGGATGTCGTAGGCGCAGCAGTCACGGCAAACGCCAGCACACATGGGAAAACAAAGTGGAACAATATCGTCCCGAGAGCTTTAAGGAACCCAGGAAATGCTCTTGTTTGCGTGAGCACTGTCCTGTGGTGGGTCGCCAGCCACTTGCACATGCCAATCAGGAATTCTGATTGGCAACTCTGATGATGTCAAAGCAATCGGAGGCAACCCTAAACAGGATAAGCTGATCTACAAAATACATGCCGAAATGCACATGTGTAGACTATCCGAAGTACCACCTTTCCAGCCTGGAGCTAATGTGAGTAGACTGATCACTGAGGAGGTCAGCAGAGCGGCCAGTAAGGAGGTCAGCAAGGAGGGTAAGCAGAGCGGCAGGTCAGGGAAGATATCACCAAGGAGAAGTGTGCCAGCTGCTAGGCAATAGAACAGCACAAGGACACACTAGAGCAAATAGTTGAACTGGCAATAATGATGAGACAAGATGAATCTGAGCTGGACACGAAGCACAGACTTAATCAGCAGCAACAGATTATACAAGAGGAAGTCTTGTCAATTAGAGAGGATATTAATTTCGTCATGGAAACCATAGCCCGCATGGTAGCAGTAGCTCCGACTGCTTACACGAGCGCAGTAATACTGTACGAACAGGCTACGAAGGAGCTACCAGGGATTGTTACCACAGTGGGCGTATATGTATCTTCACTCAACTCAACAACCACAACGATAAAACCAAATCCACGCAGCCCCTCACCACTCATTTTCCTCCACCGCATACTCTCAACCAACAACTCCACATCGCCCGACCAATAAAACTCACCCCCAACCAGCTGATGTAGTTTTGAGCTGCTGGGAATAGCCGTGGATTTCAGCAGGACAAACGATACGACTAATGCGTTATGCACAAAACAGGAAGCGACCAAACAATAAATTGAAAATGGACCGGCTGAGCTGCACAACCAACTTACAGCCGAAGTATCTGCTGCTAATTGCGAAGATAGGGGAAGTGCCCCGGAAGGCGACACTTATCAGAAGGTGGACAAAAGAAGAATAGAACAAAGCATCTAATTGGAGAAGCAACATTTATGCCTTTTTCTACTGCGACATCACCGACAAGCAGGTGTTGAGCGAGGTACGGCGACAAACAGAAGATGACTGCTTCTCAGTTGAAAAGTTGAAGCGGCTTGGAAAATTCTCCGCGGTTAAAATTAGTGCGCGCTACCTGCAAATTAGACGGCTGAAATCGCCTGATGTTTGGCCAGCAGGCGCCTGTGTAGGAAATTTCTACGTGAACAAGAAAAATGGCGAGTCCTCGGATAAAAGCTAGCCAACGTGTACTTCCTATTCTACGAACTAATATGCTAATTCCCTTCGATAATCTTCGCGTGGTCACTTTTAACAGTAATAGATTCAATAGTGCGAAAGTGTTGTAGAAAACATTTGCAAATAATGATATATGGGCGTTACAAGAGCCTTGGCTGTTCACACATGATCTCTTTATTAGCCTATCTAGAGACTTTGCTTATCCGTTTTTTCCAATCTCGTCCACAAGCTCAGAGGAAGTTATACTTTGAGGACGTCCGTATGGTTGATTGACTTTCTTATAGTCTGATATGGTTAGTTAGTATGCAAAAATTGGACAGTACAATGATGACAAGATGCTCGAGTTATCTTTTCAAGCAGAAGGGATGTCAATTCTATTCATTGTGTATTTGCCCTATGCAGCTCATCATAAGGATGAGTTGGTCGTAGCGTATAATGGGAAACTAGAGGCTGTATTAAAGTAATCGAATCCCGATCATGTTCGTGTTATGGGGGACTTTGACTGCCACCCAGGCAGCAAAACATCTAACAAATGGCAGGTACTTCTGACGGACAATAAGCTAGACTTTGAAGATGGATGTTGCACTGCTGCCACGAGACACGCATACCAATGTTAATCCTAACGGGAGATACGCTCTTGTCAGATCACTTGCGGCTTCACCTGCTTTTCAGTCACGCCTACAAGTGGTGTGGTACGGTATCTTCAATCGCAGGCTGCGGGAAAAAACTATCTGACCGGAAAATGACAATACCACTATAACTTTGACATATAATATGAATGATATTAGCAATAATAATAATCATAATCCTTTTCAGTGAACTTATTAAAACTAGCGTTAATAAATTGTATTTCTAGTTGTCATAAAACTGAACAAAACGTGGTCCTTTTTCAGATTCTATACAGGGGAAGTAGATGAGTGCATAGATGTCTTCCGTGACACAGGAGCCACCAATAAACGAGTAATTCAGGCTGGTACTGTCATCAGAACATTCCCTATGCACCAGATACTAGAATGATGAAAATTTTGTGTACCATGATTTCGAGGACGGCGGCGGCATAGTGCAGTTGCATGCACAGCATTCGCTCCGAGCTTATCTGCATAATCGGGACTGAATCCTTCTACAGAGCGTGTTTTTAAATCCGAGTCACTATGGATGGACATCAGTGTGCAAAGGAATGGACTACTTTCAACACTATACCCGATGGCTCCTTAGGAGCTCCTGAAGTTCACGGGCTGTAACTGTCACGGAGATTACATCATCCAGCAGTGCAGCTACCACGAGAATGGGATCATATGCATCTCGGCCTGTGGGGATTGTAAAAAAAGTACATGCATATATGGCAGTCATGATGAGGTGTAGTCTAAGCATGACATAGAAATTGACTCTTGAAGCTTCAGACATTGTAAATGAGAAACAACTTTGAGTAAAGTACTATAAACAGGATTTCATAACCGTAATTTTATGGGATAGCTTACAATTTTTCAGAGTCCAAATGGGAATTGCATTTCAACATTTTAATGCGTGTAATTGCACACTTTTATAAACATATGGTGAAGAATTGTTTGGTAAAAATTTGGTTGGCCGATTCGAGAAATATCTCGACAAATGGTCTTTTAAAATTGGTGTTTAGACAGTTCCAAACGATTCTATTTCCGATGTTAGGATTTGCCAGAAAAATGTAAGGAATTAATTAGTTCAATGTCATAGTGCAAAATTTCTTTCATATATCCCGTGATGGCTCAAATTAGATATCTGTCCATTACCAGTTAGCCAAAATTTTGAATGTTGTGCAAAAAATGTGAATCAACTTATTTTAGTAACAGATAATAATTTTAATAATTGATCGGGATAAAAACACAATTGAATATTGAATAAATGATAAGTGATATGATACTGGAATAATGTGAGGTGATACTGTGGAGGACAAATCCATAATATTATTTGATAATTTTTAGTGAATAATTGAAGTCTGATGAATTGTAGGATTAGCATTACCTTTATATTAATTGAAATTTCCACCCATCTATAACTAGGCTTTTTGCTGATCAACAATTTATAACCCGATACAATTACTGTGTATCTGGTTAAAACATTTCTTTGAATATAAATCTAGGTTGTGCCCTGCTTACCACACGCTCTTTATTATCTACTAGAGGGATGAAGAGGACCACACCTGAATCAAGTCAACTACTTATCTCCATTATCTTGTAAACTCAAATTTTGATAAATCTGCTGTGTTGTTTCAAGTTTCAATAAATATTGCATGCCCACATGATGGACTATCACCTGAAGTGCAGCTGCAAACTGCAATTCATTTGTGTTCCTTCTACATGCCTTGTTGTTTTCATCACGTCGCCGCAGACTGGATCCGAGGTTACAGTTTTTTTAAGTGATGGTCCTCAGCTTCAGGTTCTGTGGAGTGGCTGAGCTATTCATTCCCAAAGGAATTGCAGCCTAATAAATAGGTATCGTGCATGCTTATATGCAGAACATCTGTTGGGCGTAAATACTCTATATTTGATACTTCATTTACTATATCTTCCTTGTATCCTAATGTTTCCTGAAAATATGCTTGATTTGAAATAGAATTAGTTTTTTTTCCGGGGTCAGATTGCAAAGCAGCGTAACAGGGTATGTTCTGGAATGACCGATGCAACTAATAGGAACAAACTTCACCTCACCTCACTGTCATGGCCGGACACTGTCATAACCGCTAAAAAATCTTTCATCCCACGTGCTTTCTACCTAACGATGATTCAGCCCACACGCATTTTCCACCACTTCAAAATCTGCCACTG